>ONZH01015798.1:0-39812 GCA_900303285.1 Rhinella marina
ACGGTGGCTATTTTGACTGCGACCCAGACAAATGTCGCACAGAGATTTTTGTGATCAAGCTATATACGTGAGAGCAAAAGACCTTGTTGGATTAAGTGACGTACAGAAAGTGTCACCTGGACAGAAAATACGGATTGTAGTGAGTGGACAGCTGAACTGTGACACACAGAATGGTTCCACGCAGTTGTGTGAAATGGATTCTTATCACTGAGCTAAAACAACAAAGAAACTATTTTTTTATATATATATTTTATTTTTAGTTTTGTTTTTTTTGGAACGTGACGTGCAGAAACTATCGTAGACCTAACTCACACCCTGCTGATGGTGGCTATTTTGACTGCGACCCAGACAAATGTCGCACAGAGATTTTTGTGATCAAGCTATATAAGTGAGAGCAAAAGACCTTGTTGGATTAAGTGACGTACAGAATGTGTCACCTGGACAGAAAATACGGATTGTAGTGAGTGGACAGCTGAACTGTGACACACAGAATGGTTCCACACTGCTGTATGAAATGGATTTGTATCACTGAGATATAACAATAAAAAAAAGGGTTATATATGGCGATAGCTGCACTACTAGTGCCAGCCAGCCAGCCAAGCCAGGAGACAAAAAAAAAAATGTCTTGTAGCCCTTAGAAGGGCTGTTGGGTTCTTTTGAGATCACTCCTGCCTAACAAAGAACTAAATGCAGGCCCTAACACTCTCCCTGAAACGCAGCAGCTCTATCCCTAATGACATCCAGACAGCATCTGAGCCGAGCACCGCGGGCAGTCACTAGTATATTCCAGGGTCACCTGATCAGGCCAGCCAACCCCTGCTATCGACATGTAAGGGCCCCACGTGATGCTGGGTGTACCGCAGAGTCTCCTGGCTTGTGATTGGCTGAGTTTATAGGCGCCAAAAATGCACAATGCGGAAGTTGCCATTTCCTCGAGCATGGCAAGATACTCGACCGAGCAGCGAGCACTTACGAGTACCGTAATACTCAAACGAGCACCAAGCTCGGACGAGCATGCTCGCTCATCTCTATTCCCGAGCAGAAGGAGCAGCAATAGAGGGCACAGAGGTTGTTCCTGGGCCATGCCAAGTAAGTCTGGTGTCAGAGGAACCCACCAATTCTTGACTGTGTGTATCTGTTGTCACCTGAGATGATGTTGAAGAGTGAGTCAACCATTCTTGGACAGCTGGATTGTTGGTCAAAACATGACCAGAGGATGACAGTAGCTGCTTTGGCCTGTTGCTATGGCTGCTTCTATCACCACCCCATCTTTTGCTGCTATTTGTGCCGTCTAGAGTAATATTTTTGCCACTGCCCATTCCTTTTGAGGGCCCAAGCAACTGTTGGCCATAGGGTACAAAAACTGAATCAGTAATGTAACAGATGAAGTATGAATGGTGCAGCAGATGAAGTAGGTAGACTAATAGTGTATATTAGACCGGCTGTTGAGAATAAGTCTGCTGCACAGTCTATGTATTACAGAACAGATAAAGTATAAGTAGCACAGCAGATGAGCTATATAAACGTGCCTATATATTGGACCGCCTGCTGACAATGACTCTCATGGATGGATTACTTATTAATCAATGGATTAAATATTAATGACGTGGCAGATGAAGTAGGTACACTCGCCTATATAATAGACTGGCTGTTGAGACTAAGTCTGATGCATTCTATGTACCACAGGGGTCTGTATTGGGTCCTATTCTCTTCAATATATTTATTAATGATCTTGTAGAAAGCTTGCACAGTAAAATATCAATTTTTGCAGATGACACTAAACTGTGTAAAGTAATTAACACAGAAGAGGACAGTGCACTGCTACAGCAGGATCTGGATAGACTGGAGGCTTGGGCAGAAAAGTGGCAGATGAGGTTTAACACTGACAAATGTAAGGTTATGCATATGGGAAGGAATAATGCAAGTCACCAGTACATACTAAATGGTAAAGCATTGGGTAACTCTGACATGGAAAAGGACCTAGGAATTTTAGTGAACAGCAAACTAAGCTGCAGAAACCAGTGTCAGACAGCTGCTGCCAAGGCCAATAAGATAATGGGTTGCATCAAAAGAGGCATAGATGCCCGTGATGAGAACATAGTCCTGCCACTTTACAAATCACTAGTCAGACCATACATGGAGTACTGTGTACAGTTCTGGGCTCCTGTGAACAAGGCAGACATAGCAGAGCTGGAGAGGGTTCAGAGGAGGGTAACTAAAGTAATAACTGGAATGGGTGGACTACAGTACCCAGAAAGATTATCAAAATTAGGGTTATTCACTTTAGAAAAAAGACGACTGAGGGGAGATCTAATAACTATGTATAAATATATCAGAGGTCAGTACAGAGATCTCTCCCATCATCTATTTATCCCGAGAACAGTGACCATGACGAGGGGACATCCTCTGCGTCTGGAGGAAAGAAGGTTTGTACATAAACATAGAAGAGGATTCTTTATGGTAAGAGCAGTGAGACTATGGAACTCTCTGCCTGAGGAGGTGGTGATGGTAAGTTCACTAAGAGAGTTCAAGAAGGGCCTGGATGTATTTCTGGAGGGTAATAATATTACAGGTTATAGTTACTAGAGAGGGGTCGTTGATCCAGGGAGTTATTCTGATTGCCTGACTGGAGTCGGGAAGGAATTTTTCCCCCTAAAGTGAGGAAAATTGGCTTCTACCTCACAGGGTTTTTTGCCTTCCCCTGGATCAACTTGTAGGAAAACAGGCTGAACTGGATGGACAGATGTCTTTTTTCGGCCTTACAAACTATGTTACTATGTTACTATAACAGAACAGATAAAAAATGAATGGCACAGCAATAGAACAAGATGCACAGGACAATTACACAGAGCCTGCACTGTCCCTGCAGTCGGCCTATGCCCTTCCTACAGTGTCTGAAAACTCTCCCTATGTTCTCCCTACACTGTCCCTATCTAAGATTCTTCCATTAAATCTTCGTTAAACACTGTTCCACTTGGTACATCAGTCCCTATGATCAGTTCACTGTAAAATGACAGAGTCTAGGCGGGATGAGGCTTTTTAGGGCTATGACATCATAGGGGATGGCTACCTCTGCTGACTGGCTGGCTGCAATGCATTATAGGTGAGCTCGCATTCCCAGGCTTCTTACTTTGACTTTGTAACACGTTTAGCTGCCTTTTTAGGGAAAAAAACAATTTGTTACAACAAAGCGCATGGAAATTAGGATTCATGATGAATCAAAGTATTCCTGAAATTCAGATCAAATTCAATTAGTTTCACTTTGATTAGCTCAACACTAATGAAGACGGTAGGGAAACAGTAGGGAGGCTTCCTCATTCATTGGGTGCCGCCCCGCTCCTCAGAGCAGCGGATATACTAGGCAGGCAACATGATCGCATCAGTGAGTGACAGAGCGGCAGCGCAGGCGTGCTGCACGCTAGTACAGTACTAAATGCCACAGCCGCTGCTTTGAAGCCTGGATGTCATGTAAAATGCAGCCACAGGCTGCTTTTAAAAGTCTGTTACAGCGCATATAATGCGCTGTCAGCCTGAAGTACTTCTACATATTTGCCGCCCCCACCTTTCCCCTAGATGGCGCCGCCTGAGGCAGCCGCCTCACTTGGCCTCATGAGCGTTGCGGCCCTGATTTGGGTGAAATGATCTTTGGTGTGGACGCCTCAATAATTGATTCTAGGCCGTGGACAGTGCAGTGTAGTCAGCGATCTGCTGCCCAGAAATAATGAATCTGTATTCCTTTTTGTTAATTGTCTGCTGGTTGGCAAAGTGTAAATGTACCTTTAGACAGGCAGTACTGTTAGATTAGATGTACTTCTGTCACATAATTTGGAGCAATTGCTAAATTTGGTAGTTCTTGCACAGAAAGTATTAAATACTGACTAACCTAATCACCTTTGTTAATAAAATACTTTGACATGAAAATAGCTTGTGTGAGGCTAATATACAGGTGAGTTAAAGAAAAAAGTGGTAGACTGTTAATGGATGAAAATTCTCCAAATTCCCCCTTTTTTAATAAATATAACATCAACAATAGTAGTCTATCTGTGTTCTCCTTTAGTAGGTTGCACCTTCACCAGGGGCACAAGTACATCGACTTATAGTCAGTCAAGCTAATATAAAGGGGCACATTTATTAAGACACCCGTCTTAATTACCCCTATAACTGGTGGTGAATCTGCCGGAGTTATAAAGAGGCGCTTCTAAATGTAAGACAGCTTTCTAGCTGTCTTACATTTAGACCATTTGTATGCCTATAGCATGTGTAGAAAATGGTAAAGGACACGGGCTTACCAACATATCCCCTTCCCCACCCATGACACTCCCCCTTTTTTAGACCAGGCATGAGCAGGTAGAAGTCGCAGATTGTGGCACAAAGGAGCTTTTCGCCACAATCTGTGCCAGACATATGCCTAATTTACGCGTATTTCTGTTTTATAAATGATCTCTAAAGTGTCTGACTAGGGACCATACATAATCAGTGGCAAAATGACAGCTCGCTAATACATTTTTAAAGCTTATGTCTCTTCAAATCCTTGAATTTAATTATTTTTGAGAACAGCACAGCCCATGTCTACAGAATTGTAAAGAGGAGAGGGGAAAAGGCCCACCCCACCACAGGATTCTTCGGATTACACAGAAATGAGACAGGAAGAGGCCTGCAAATATTTTGCAGCAAACAAAATTTTCTGTACATACAGTATATATTGTACATTTGAGTCTGTCCACAGGAGGGCACAAATGTTACATCAAATCACAAATACATAGCTTCATTTCACAGTTTCATTTCTCTTAATATGACCTCAAAGCCAAGCAAATTAACTTGATCCGAATTTCAGGAAAAATGTGATTTGCTTAGAAGCCGAATTTCTTTGTGCTTCGTGGTAACAAATCTATTTTCCATGAAACAGCAGTTAAAAAAGAATACATACCTACCTCATCCATTTGCTTGTGAAGAGGCCATTGTGGCCATCTTAATTGCAGAAACTGTACAAAATCTCACATGAGCTGACGTGTGACATCACCACATCACCGCACTAGCCGGATGTGGTGAAATCATCACGTCACCTCGTGATATTTTGCGAAGTATCTTCTATCAAGATGGCCGCAATCAAATGCATATGGTGAGTATGTTTTTTTTTTCTAAACAGGTTAACCCTAATGACAGGGGACAGTGCGATTGTCATTGTGAACATTACATGCAAAGGAATAAAGGAATGCACTTTGTGATGTAATTCAAATGTTTTTGTAAAAATTGCAGCTGAATCAAATTTTTCATAACTTCGCTAATCTCTAATGACCTCAGCCACTCCTTAATGCTGGACTCCTTAACCGAGCCAACCAACTCCAAGGCAAAACATCCCCACACCATATAATAATAATATTAATATAACTGTCATCAGGTTCCTCTTCTTGTGAAATGTTGTCTTTGGTTTACGTAAACATGTACATAGGAGATAATCAAGCTTCAGATCTAAGTTCTGAAGTCGATTAGTTCCTGAAATTTGTTTTAATGCTGTAAACGTGTGTGCTTCGTGGAGGCAAAATTCTTTGTCAGAAATCTTGCGAAACTTCGGATAAGACCTTTAGGCTTCGATTCTATGACTTTAAAAACATTTTAAAACAGGAATCTGAAGTGGGCCTCGGTACTGAGGTAGGTAACAAAGCTGACTTCAGATTCCTATTTTTAAATGTTTTTAAAGTTGTAGACTGTTATTTACCAAAGTCTTGCGTGACTTTGGACTTAACAAATTTTGCCTCTGCGAAGTACATACATTTTAATGCTGTATGGAGAATGGTCTCCATAGAGCATTAAAACAAATTTTAGCAATAAATCGACCAGATCTTGGAACTGAAGCTCAATTTTCTCACCCCTAGATGTATAGGTACAGTGGCCATATAAATTCATTTTACCTTAGAGTTTTTAACCCTTAAAACCACAATATAGGAAACAAGGTTATATCACCCAAAGTATTTAACCTAGGGATAATCCAATAGTACAACAATATATGCTTACAATATACAAATTTACTAATCATATAAATGTCATAGGCTTATACAGGCTGTCTAGACCTGCAACAGATTTCTCACAGTGACTCATCCTGGCTGATAAAGGTTGTGTGTGGATAAACACTACTGTCTGACTGGCTTCCTTTTAGAAATGAGTGAACTTCTTGAGAATCGTTTTGTGTCCATTATGCAAAATTTATTAAAAAGTTCACTTCGTATCCAAATCGATTCATCATGAATTGGAGTTGGTCCAATTGCCCTGAAAATTGATATATCACACCGTCTAATTTTATGAAAAGAAAAGATGTTATCTTTTTTTATTTTTTATAAAGTTTTGTACTTTCTCTCCCCCCCTTTTAAGCTTTTTTTAATGCTTTTTTTTAACACAAGGACAGCAATAGCAAATAATGTTGAGCAACACTGACATATTTAGTATTATATTTAGTACATAATATAAACATGTTTGACATTGTATTTGTATTGTAACAAACGTATTTAACCTGTAGGATACCAGCGCTGTAGCTGTACAGCGCTGCAGACTGTGCCTTAAATCCCAGCGCTGTACAGCTACAGAAAATGATGTTAGGCAGGCAGACATTGGCAGTGGCGGGATAGTTGCAGCAGCCTTACAGTATGGAACGTGATAGTAGGAGGCAGACAGTGACAATGGTATGTGGGCACTGTCAGAAACAGCAGATCTATTCAGCAGCTCCAGCTGGAGGAGTGTGAAAATCCTTATGGATTCAAGCTTTGTTCTTTTTGACAAAAGTGATGTTTTGTACACTTGCTCTCATAATGCCCCCTGTCTCACTGCAGACCTTCTCTGAGATGATACTGGAGGCTGGTCACGAGAGAAAGGAGAGAGCATGCTCAACCAGCTCGGGCCACTGTTCCAGTCTGCCTGCCCAGAAGTCTAATGAATCCAGGAACATGGTATGCACCGGAGAAAGGCCAGAGTCCAGGTAGCACTGAATCTGGGTGTTGAGGCGGTACATTTCTTGTTGATTTGCCTGTCATGGCACACAAAATAATTGTTCCATCATGTTGACAACACTGAACTGGTTGCTGCTGCTGCAGCTTCTGCTGCTTGTAGTAGTGGAGACAGTGGGAGGTAGATTGAGATGGACCTCAGGCACGCAGTCTGTTTGCCAAAAGCTGCGGCAAGCTGCGTACACAGTGTTTCCTGCTAATAAATTCATTTGACCTCCCTTTTAGCAACAGGAAAAAATTCCTACATTTTGCTTTGATAGTGAGGGTTTAAAAGCATGGCTATCCAGTGATCATCAGACTACTTCAATGGAATTATTCACCTCTCATTACATAAGCAAGGAAGCATACAGCTTGCCTTTCTGGCCAGCGTGCCAGAGGACCCAGTTCTTTTTGGCTCTGTCCCCTATTGAAATAATTGATTACTGTTGTCGGTGTTGTCATCATCCTCATCATCATCCTCCTACTCCTTCACCACCTTCAGAATGCAACAGGTATCTGTGATGAGCTACCACTGCCTGACCTCAAAACGCTTCCTGTTGAGGTGGTCTGGTGTATGACAAAATCATTCACTGCTTTACGTTGCTCATACGGACGTCTAGCATATGCAAGGTGGAATTCCAGTCAGTTGGAATATCACAAACTAAGCAGCGTAATGGGAGACTGTTCTGTCATTGCAAGACCTGGATGGCGTTCCTTGCTACTTACGAATGGCTGAAACGTGAGGACAGTCTCCTGGACATTGTCAGCACCTCCCACACACAAGTATACATTTTAAAAAAGCATTCCACACCTAGATTTATGATGTGTGCCATGCTGGAAGCATGTGTTATTTACTCCATATTCTACATGGCATGGTGACTATGGTTTTGAATGCTTTTGTCTTCTGGCACTTTGGAGAAAAAGTACCAAATGGGAGGGATTTGCACAGAGCTGGTAGCAGCTAAGCTTGTCTTGGGTCTTGGCATATTTGAGCCTGCACCCACAGTATCTCCTCCTAGAAGGTTCTGGCTGTACCGTATAATGTCTCTGCTGTTTTTGTTTCTACTTCCACCACCCTCCTCTTCTGATGTTGCCTTCTCCTTACTACCTGGATCTGGCTCCTAGGTCATGTCAAACACATCATAGTCTTCACTTTCAATGCCACTTTTATTTGACTGTGGTATATTATCATGGGCTCCTTTTCCCCCTCCAGATTTCCTGATCTGTATTTGCCCCGAGTGCCACTGTTGCTACCACTGACCCTACTGCCACCACTGTGGATACAGGTGCCACTATTTCTACAAATATAGCTATACATGTGGTTGTCTGTCTCCCACTTAACCTCCTCCTAATGACAGTCCAAACAGTAACTACTTTCACACATTTCCTCAACTGGGACATTATCTTGAGTATCTTTCATAGTGCATGGGGATTTTTGTTGCCTTCGTCTAGGAGGGGCAGTGAAGAAAGGAAGCAACTGAAACTGAAAGGCTTCTCTGGGGTTGCAAGGCGTAGGAGGAATGTTGTCACCCCTGGCTCCAAAACACAGTGTGTCAGACTCAGAAGTGACCTCCACATCATGCTGTGACTGAGAGGAGGAGTGAACCATCCAGTCAACATTCTCATCCTCTTTGTCCTCATTGATAACATTGTGCCTTTTGGAAGCCAGGGAGAATGGTGGCCTACTACTACCACTACTACTACTACTGGCTGGATAGCTGGTGCTGATACTGCTTCTTCCCACATTCTGACTCTGGGAGGATGAGTCCAGGGTCTTTCCTTTTGTATTCTTCCGTTTTCAAGGAATTTTATTATCAGGTCTTTTTATTAAACAGCACTAGCAAAATTGCAAATTTCTTAAATGTAATTTGAAAACAGAGGCTCAATCAAATGTCTTGAATGCTTCCTGTTCGACAAACACGCTGCACACTTGTATTGACAATTCTGTTTTTTTTATATAGATTGGTATTAACACTTTTTGAACCACACTGTCTGATGCAGTAATAAATGCCCTTTATAAGAACTAAACACTCTTTTGAACTAGATGCTTTGATGAAATAATGCCTTTAGTAACACAGTTATCATTTACGTACTGATCTAAAATGACGATGTTTGCTTGATCTATCTACCCCTTATCTTGCAGCAATGTACATAACATTCAGTAACATGGCTATGATAATGGTGTTATGATTACTGTATTATTGCGGGAAAGTATTGAACGATTTTTACAAGTAATAACACATGTTCACTAAAATAGGTACAATATGACAATGCAATTTTTTGCTGTGGAAACTTTTTGAACTAGACACTCTAATGCAGTAATGCCTATCTCTACCCCTTATCTTACAGCAATGTACAATTCATTCAGTAGCACAGCATTTATAATGATGTAATGATTGCTGTATTTTTATGGTAAAATATTGAATGACTTCTTCAAGTAATAACATGCATTCAATAAAACACTAGTGTGACAATGCATTTTTTTGCTGTGGAAACTTCTTTGAACTATGCTTTCAGATGCTGTAATGCCTTCAGTAACATAGTCATAATTTGCATCACTGATATAAAATATGTTTTCTACCTCTTATCTTACAGCAATGTACAAAGGATTCAGTAACACAGGTATAATCTTCCGATATGCCCAGTGGTAAATAGAAACTGATTTCTAGGGAAAAAAAGGGGGTGCTATTCCTCCGTGCTTGCAAAAATGTCATTTTTATAGCAATAAGCCTATGAATTCTAGAAAGAAAGCTTTTTCCAAAAAAAAACCAACACCTTTTTTTTCCAGAAATCTGTAATTTAGACCTGCAATTGCTTTTTGACAGACAGAGCCAGAGCATGAAAAGCTTCATGCAAAAGAGTTACCATTAGGCCTAATTCACACGTCAGTATTTTGGTCAGTGATTTCCATCAGTGATTGTGAGCCAAAACCAGGCTTGGAGACTGCACAGAGATAAGATATAAGGGAAAGATCTGCACCTGTTCTATATTTAGAGCCGTACCTGGTTTTGGCTCAAAAACACTGATGGAAATCACTGACCAAAACACTGACGTGTGAATAAGGCCTTACACTACAGACCTTCTCTGTTGGAAGGGTTGAATTTTATGTGCTTAAAAAGCTATTTTCTTCACAGGCATAACAGTAAATAAATAGTATATTAGTGAAATGAAAGAAAAAAATCCTTACATCATCCTTACACCAATCACTATAAATAATATGCTCATTATATTGTTCAGATTATTATACACAGTATTATGTTTTTTAATGATTATTTTGTTTTTAGTAACAATAACTTTGCAGAAAATTATAACTTTTACCATAAAAGAAAAAAGCTGGAAAGTAAATTTTCTATTGTTATGCCTTTATGTCTATAACCTTTACTATAAGGATTATTTATCAGATTTCAGAGACATGTGAAAAAAAAATCACAGAAAAAAAAGATATAAAACATCCTGCACTACATGATAGTAAAATGTGCAGATGTACAAAGCTACATTTATAAAGTCGCAGAAGATACTGCACTACAACAATAGATGCAAACATAACGTATGGACTAAGACCTCACTCTAATGATAAAATCTGAGACTCTTAGCCAATATATTTTTATCAAAACACATCTGTGCCCTCCTACCCAGCGCCATGGTGGTCTCAGTTCAGGCAGGTCCTACGCTAAACCTACCTATACGGTTGTGCATCTACTGTATGTTTAGGAGCGCAGACCCTGCACATATAGTGTGCTGCTCCTACTTACCTCTATGTGCATTACCTTGAGTAAGGTGGTACATATAGGTGTGAATGCTCCTCCTCTCATTGGTTGCTAATGTACACAGAGGTAACTAGGAGCAGTACACTATATAAGAGTCTCAGATTTTATCATTAGAGTGAGGGCTTAGTCCATATGTTATGTTTGCATCTATTGTTATAGTGCATTATTTTCTGTGACTTCAGAGAGATGTGAACCACAGACCATCTGTACAGTGGACAGCTCAATTACCCCCGCCGATCTGATATGGATGACCTATCCTGAGGATAGGTCATCAATATTAAAAGACTGGAAAACCCCTTTAATATTACTTCTAATTACACAAGTAATAAAATTCTGTAATTTGTTCAATGTTGTTTCGTCATTACTTCCCAAAAATAACAAAATATTTTGACCCGTTGTTACAGCTGGGTCTTTATGAAACATCTTATTCAAGGATTTAAAATGAAAAGAAAATATGTAATTAACCTTTATACAGTACATATATATGTAAACTATTATCCAAATGCGGTTTTTAATTTTATGAAGATTAACATTCCAATCCCCAGGGCTGTGCATAAGAAAGGAGTGAACGAGATTGTGGCTGGTGTGAAGAATATATGTATGTATATATGTATGTATATTATGTATGCATTTATGTATGTACCACAGGTATTATACTATGAGTTTTTATTATACGAGTTATTATTTTTCACCTGAGACAAAGAAATTAACACAATTTCGTAGTACTAATTATCTGAGTCAGACGAGGTATGACGTTAAGCTGGCACCTCTGATAAGTTATCTAAGGATAACAATGAATAACTCCTTCTAGCATGGTTGAATACTTCCTTCAAGCATGATGAGAATTTTGTATGATTAATTATTTTTATATAGCTTGCAATATAATATGTAATATATTAACCCCTTCACACTATTTGACGTGTATACTCGTCATGGAGCACTGCTACTTAGTGCTCCATGACGAGTATACACGTCATGGCATTAAACTGTAGACATGGTGACAGTGCTGAGACCCCAACTGTTACATACAGCCAGGGGTCTCATCTAGTTGGCTCGAGACCAATGAGGGCGGTCCCGGGCCAGCGATTGCTCTGATTGGCTAGTCTGTACAGACTAGTCAATCAGGTGATTCTAATGCCGGCTCAAAGGATCTGATCTGAGACTGCGAGGATCAGATCCTCCTAAAAGTTTTATATTAGACATCGGCACCCCTGCAGCAAAGCCAACCCATCCATAGGGACTGCTATATGGAAGGGGTTAACAGGGAGGGAGTTCCCTCCCTCTCCCATCGGGCCGCTGCTGTGCCGTTGCAGCGACCCGATTCTTGACGGGTTTACAGAGGGAGGGAGCTCCCTCTCCCATTGGGATGCTGCACTGCTCTGGCAGCATCCCAATGGTTACCATGGCAACCAGACGCTTTCACAGGCGTCCGGCTTGCCATGGTATAGCTAAGCCTGATCAAGCTCCTGCTACAGGCAGGAGCCTGATCAGGCTTAGTGTGAGTGAAAATACACTGCAGTAAACTATACTGTGTACTGCAGTGTATTAGAGAGCCCTCAGACCCACTGGATCTTGAAGAACCAAGTTGGTCTGAGTCAAAAAAGTGTAAAAAAAAGTAAAAAAAAAGTAAAAAAAAAATCTAACATTTTCCATATACGCACATTTGTAATTGGGTAAAAACGAGGAAAATAAAATACCCTAAACATATTAGGTATCGCCGCATCTGTAACAACGAGCTCTATAAAAATATCACATGACCCAACCCCTCAGGTGAACACCGTAAAAAAATAAAAGCAGTGTCAAAAAAGCAATTATTTGTCACCTACCATCACAAAAAGTGCAACACCAAGCCATCAAAAGGGCGTATGCCTCCCAAAATAGTACCAATCTAACCGTCACCTCATCCCGCAAAAAATGATCTCCTACCTGAGACAATCGCCAAAAAAATAAAAAAACTACAGCTCTCAGACTATGGAGACACTAAAACATGATTTTTTTTTTGTTTAAAAAAATGATATTACTGTGTAAGACTTAAATAAATTTAAAAAAGTATACATGTTAGATATCGCCTTGTTCGTAACAACCTGCTCTACAAAAATATCACATGAGCTAATCCCTCAGGTGAACACAGTAAAAAAAATTTTAAAAAACGGTGTAAAAAAAGCCATTTTTTGCCACCTTACATCACAAAAAGTGTAATATCAAGCGATCAAAAAGGTGTATGCCCGCCAAAATAGTACCAATCTAACCGTCACCTCATCACGTAAAAAATGAGCCCCTACTTGAGACAATCACCCAAAAAATTAAAAAAACTACAGCTCTCAGACTATGGAGACACTAAAACATGATTTTTTTATGTTATTGTGTAAAAACAAAAAATAAATAAAAATAAGTATACCTGTTAGGTATCGCCGCGTCCGTAACAACCTGCTCTACAAAAATCCCATGTGACCTAACCCCTCAGGTGAACGAAGTAAAAATGAATAAATAAAAATTGTGCCACAATTACCAAGTTTTGAGTCACCTTGCCCCAAAAAGTGTAATAATGAATGATAAAAATATCATATGTACTCAAAAATGGTACCAAACAAAAATGTCAATTCTTCCTACATAAAATGAGCCCCTGCACAAGACGATCGGTAGAAAAATAATAAATATACGACGTTCAGAAAATGGAGACACAGAAACATTATTTTTTTCAAAAATGCTTTATTATGTAAAACTGAAACAAACAAAGAAAGAAAGTAGACATATTTGATATCATCGTGTCTGTAACAATCTGCTCTATAAAAATAGCACATGATCTAATCTGTCAGATGAACACTGTAAAAAACAAAAAATAAAACCGGTGCCAGAACAGCCATTTTTTGTTATATTGCCTAACAAAAAGCGTAATATAGAGCAGCCAAAATTCATATGTAACCCAAAATAGTATCAATAACACTGTCACCTTATCCCTTAGTTTCAAAATAAGATCACTTTTTGGTTGTTTCTACTGTAGGGGTGCATCAGGAGGGCTTCAAATGGGACATGGTATCTAAAAACCAGTCCAGCAAAGTTTGCCTTCCAAAAACCATCTGGCGCACCTTTCCTTCTGCGCCCTGCTGTGTGCCTATACCGCAGTTTAAGACCACATGTGGGGTGTTTCTGTAAAATCACAGAATCAGGGTAATAGTTTTGGATTTTTGTTTGGCTATTAACCCTTGATGTTTTACAGGAAAAAATGGTTTAAAATGGAAAATCTGCCAAAAAAAGTGAAATTTGGAAATGTCATCTCCATTTTCCTTTAATTCTTGTGGAATACATAAAGGGTTAACAAAGTTTGTAAAATCAGTTTTGAAAACCTTGAGGAGTGTAGCTTCTAAAATGGGGCCATTTATGGTGGTTTCTATTATGTAAGCCCCACAAAGTGACTTCAGAACTGAACTGGTCCTTAAAAAAATGGTTTTGGAAAATTTCTTAAAAGTTTTAAGAATTGCTTCTAAAATTCTAAGCCTTCTAACGTCCCCAAATAATAAAATTACATCTACAAAATGATGCCAACATAAAGTAGACATATGGGAAATGTAAAGTAATAACTATTTTGTGAGGAATCACTATCTGCCTTAAAAGCAGAGAAATTCAAATTTTTAAAATGACACATTTTTCCAAATTTTTTGTAAATTTTTTTTATAAATAAAGGTGATTTATGTTGACTCAAATTTACCACTGTCATAAAGTACAATATGTTACGAGAAAACAATCTCAGAATGGCTTGGATAAGTAAAAGTGTTCCAAAGTTATTACCACATAAAGTGACGCATGACAGATTTCCAAAATTTGGCCTGGTCCTTAAGGTGAAAAATGTGATGAAGTATGCTTTTATGTTTATTCAAGGTTTCTCAGATAACTGTACTTGCCATAATTGATATGGAGTCAGTTAGGAACAACAACCAAGTAGCGGTATGCAACCCAGTCCTAGGGGAAAAACAAATAACATATACAAAGTGAAGCATTACAAATACTTTCTGCTATAACCAAGGAACGGTTATTAAGTTAGGATACGGTGACAAGATCAGGTTTTCTTATGCAGTTTTGGAAGCCAATATGAGTGCGCCTGTCCCTTTAAGAGCGCCTGCCCCTTTAAGAGCGCCTGCCCCTTTAAGAACGACTGCCCCTTTAAGAGAGACCATCCCTTTAAGAGAGACCGTCCCTTTAAGAGCATCTGCCCCTTTAAGAGCGGCTGCCCCTTTAAGAGTCACTCTGGAAAGCCCCATGAAGTTTAACAGTTTAACAGAATCCAAAATGGCGGATTAACCCCTCTTCTGCCAGTGCGTGTCCCCGAGGCCCGTGATCATGGCTCCTTACAACGGACATGTGAATGCCCCCTTAGCCTCAGGTCTGGGGAATCTACCCTCTATATTATCTCTATATATCTGTAAGCCTTCTCCACTGTGTGTATGCTGTGCCATATATGGTGCTGCCTATTTGCATATTCACTGTGATTGGCTGATTGGCCCGCACTCTAAGGCTCTCCATTCATTCCTATGGAGAATTTTTCGGGTTTTAACCTGTGATATCTTAAAAACGACAAATCCGATCGACTCCAAAAATACATAGCACACCTGTCACCATCGAGGGCATCGAAACGCACTTTGAACGGAGTCTGTACGCCAAGTGGTTCGGGCTGTATTAATTGCAGAAATTTAGGGAGAAGAAGAAGAAGAAGAAACGGAGGAATAACAATATAGTGCTTTTTAAGCACTATAATTAATGGCCTTATTTTGTACAGTTGATCAACTGTTAGAGAAGTGGAAGAATTCAAGTATAGCCTCAAAACGTGTTCTGCTCATAAGTGTGCAGTAGAGGGGGGGGGGGGCTATTTAATATATCCTTGGCTTTTTATGATGCTAAAACTTAAGAATATGTTCCTGAATTTGTGCAGTTCTGCTACATTTGTGGGAATCCAATTTTGGCATAGAGAGAGGTGGGATTATGTGAAGAAACTGAGCTCCATAAATGTTTGTGTGCTCCCTGATTTAATTTATTAGGGGATCTGAAAAATATGAAAAAAAAAACAAAACTGATGGCCTCGAATAGGGTTGAGTGAATCAAAGCCAAATTGACTTGATCTGATCTGAATTTCAGGAAAAATTTGGTTTGCCATGAAGCCGAATTTACTTGTGCTTCGTGAAATGGGGTTAAATATAAAAAACAAACAACTCATCCATTTTGCTTGCGGAGAGGGGACATCGCTGGCATCTTGATTGAAGAAACCATGTGAAATCTCACAAGGGGAGATGTGTGACGTCACCGCACTGGGGAGATGTGATAATGTCACCACCCCCAGAGTGCTAATGTCATCATGTCGCCGCACGAGATTTCGTGCAGGTTCTTTAATCAAGATGGTCGCAATGGTGAGTATATATATTTCTTAAACCCTGATTAACTCCTAAAAGGCCTCCATTTTAACATCAAATGCTGTGATCAGCAATAACCTCAACATTGACGGGGGAGGCACAATCACCATTCTCCACCATGCTCCTGCTACTTACAAAAGAATGCGATTTGTGACAACGTTATTTGTAACAAATCAAAACTTTTTGTGAAATTCAGCAAAGCAGCCGAATCAAATTTTTCAACTTCGCTCATCACAAGCCTCAAATCCTGTGGTGCCAAATTTAAGGCCTGGGGAGGAAGTGAAATCACGTACTTGAGTGCTATAATTGTCTGCAGCTACCATGTCAGTTCGGGCAGAACAGGACCTGCAAATTCACAGCTCTGAAGGGGGGTGGGGTTAGAGTCAAAGATGAAAGCTTAAACTGTTATTCACCTTCAGAGGCGGTGTCCATGTCACAGCATATTATTTCATATGTCTCCTCAGGTGTGAAAAACTTGCTGACCATATAAGCAAAAAAAATAGGTTACTAAACCCTGATTCCAAATTCTTGATATTGCTACCTGTCAGGGATCTCAGACAGTGGGCAATCTAGGGGTGGAAAACAGGATGATGGCGTCAGTCATTAGTGTACTGGGTCTGTGATCAGAAATCACAGATCCTAGTGGGGGTGAAAATGATTTCTAAGTGTGTAACCAATGGGATAAAATGGCCACTGGGCAGTGAGCAAACCAGGGTCAGAGAAACAGGGTGACAGTATACTGGTCTGTCCTTCCTGATCACAAGTCACGGATACCAATGAGGCTTAGGGTCAGGGGCAGACACAGACAGCAGAGGGCCCCTGTGCAAGGAATGTGTCTGCCCCCCCCCCTCCGCCTTTCCCAAACCAAATTCTGAACCTAACCTATGGTGTCCTAACATTACATACAGCTATACAAAACATACAGGGTAAGGCTACTTTCACACATGCAGTACTACGCTCCAGCCACCTGATTTGGCAGAGAATGCAACAAATTGGCCGGACACAAACTCAGGCATGCAGCAGTTTGTGTCCCGCTGATTCTCGGCATTTTTGCCAGATTGTGGCCAGATCTCTGCCTGACCCCATTATAGTTAATGGGGCCGGCGGGTATTCTGCATCCAGCAGTGCCGGAGCCAGTGAATTCCAGAAGGCTGTTCTCTGCTGGACCGGCCTGCCAGAATCACTAACTCAAATGTGAAAGTAGCCTAATACAGGTCCACATACCTCTTACATCCAGTGACGTCTTCTTAGATGTAGATGTTCTCTTTCCTCATCTTCTCCTTTCAGACCGGACCGCCATGATGATTTCTTCCAGCCATCTTTTCTCTCTGTGGAGTTTGACAAATAGACATCTTAGTTTCCTACTTTTCCATCATTCTCCCACCTTCTTGAACTCCCCATCCTGCCACCCCCAATACTGTGCCCGCTGTGCTCCCCAAAACTATACTGCAGAAACAGTCCCCCTCAAATACTACCACCTTCAGTAATTAAAATAACTGCACCCAGGAAATAGTGTCCCTGACATTAAATTATAACCAAAATGTTCCCCAAAAATAACTGTGATAAGCTGATACTGTGCCCCCCACCATAATAGTGCTCCCCAAAGTCCCACCAATAGAAATAATTAGTGCCCACGGCCAGCCAATGTCCCCATAGTGACCTCATAATGTGTGCCAATGCCCCCTACTATGTGCCCAGAAAAACCCTCTTAGTGCCCCTATACAATAGTGCTCCTCCCCCCCCCTTCTCCATAGTGCCCCCATGTCTGCCAGTATATAAGATAGGGCCCCCATAGTGATCCTCCCCCTCCATAGTGCCAGTATATATACATATAGAGCCCCCCCATAGTGGTCCTCCTCCTCCAGAGTGCCCCCCATAGTGCTCCTCCTCCATAGTGCCCCCATGTGAGCCAGTATATATGATAGGGCCCCCATAGTATCAGTATATATATATATATATATATATAGGGCCCCCATAGTGCTCCTCCTAGATAGTGCCCCCATAGTGCTCCTTCTCCATAGTGCCCCCATTGTGCCCCCGTAGTGCTCCTCCTACATAGTGGCCCCCATAGTGTTCCTCCTCCATAGTGCCCTCCATAGTGCCCCCATTGTGCTCCTCCTTCCATAGTGCCCCCATTGTGCTCCTCCTCCATAGTGCCCCCATTGTGCTCCTCCTCCATAGTGCCCTCCATAGTGCCCCCATTGTGCTCCTCTTCCATAGTGCCCCCATTGTGTTCCTGCTCCATAGTGCCCCCATTGTGCTCCCCCTCCATAGTGCCCCCATTGTGCTCCTCCTCCATAGTGCCCTCCATAGTGCTCCTCCTCCATAGTGCCCCCATTGTGCTCCCCCTCCATAGTGGCACCCATAGTGTTCCTCCTCCATAGTGCCCTCCGTAGTGCCCCCATTGTGCTCCTCCTCCATAGTGCCCCTCCTCAATAGAGGCCCCCATAGTGTTCCCCCTCCATAGTGCCCCCATTGTGCTCCTCCTCCATAGTGCCCTCCATAGTGCTCCTCCTCCATAGTGCCCCCCCTCCATAGTGCCCCCATAGTGCTCCTCCTCCATAGTGGCCCCCATAGTGTTCCTCCTCCATAGTGCCCCCATTGTGCTCCTCCTCCATGGTGCCCTCCATAGTGCCCCCATTGTGCTCCTCCTCCATAGTGCCCTCATAGTGCTCCTCCTCCATAGTGGCCCCCATAGTGCTCCTCCCCCATAGTGCCCCCACTGTGTGCCAGCTTAAATGAAAAAAATTAACACTTATACTTACCTCCTTGCCTCTGTCAGCGACACAATGCAGGCCTCTTCCGGCCTGTGTCCCGCGCTGTATGGCTCAGGTGGCGCAACGACGTCTTTGCGCCGCCTGTGCCGGCCTCTGATAGGCTACAGGCCTAGTGTCTGCAGCCTATCAGAGGAACGGGGAAGGGAGACGCCTCTCCCTCCCATGCCCCGCATTATCCATCTGTATTGCTGTCCTAAGGACGGCGATACAGATGAATATAGAGATGAGTGCTTCCAAAATGGAAGTGCTCATCTCTCCCTGCCGCCGGTAAGAAAGGGCCCCCCTCCGGCCCTGGGCCCCTGTGCAGCTGAACCGGCTGCATAGGCGGTATGTCCGCCCCTGCTTAGGGTGGTCTTGGGGTGGGTGACTAGTGGGGTGAAATTTCAGCTGACTACCTCATTTTTCATTTTCCAGCCCACAGTGATCTAGTACCAGCTACCTTGGAAAATGGCATCAGCATCAGCCCGGGAAGCTGGCGGTTCTTCCTTGCGTGCAGCCTTGCCTCAACCGGTGCAGCCAGAAATCCTTTCCTCTGCTGTCCTGGCAGGAGAATCCGGAAAGGTGAAGGCTCAAGTGGCAGCAGCGCTCGCCAGTGTAACCACTACCACCCAGTCAAGTCCAAATTCAAGCAGCAGAGGGCAGTAAAGCTCAACAATGGCAGCCAGCCTGGCCTACAGGAAGCAGGAGTGTCCTATGTTATTTAGCAGCAGTAGCAGCGAGGAGGAATTCAGGTCCCTCATCTGAGGAACCCTTCTACAACTGGCTGTCTCTGTCTGGCTGACTTAAAGGACACTTCATGGTCTGGACCTATGGGAGCCACAACATGGACTGCACCTGATGGGTGAGAGCTTGTTGGCACGTTTTTAATTTATCGTGTTTTTATTGCTCCATGTTTGACTCTCACCTAGATGGCCATGGCTTGTCAGAACTCCCCCCATTTTGCAGAAAATTCCCAATTGCGCCTAAGCGCACTTCTTTTCCTTCCCCCCTGCTCAGGTTATTTGGGAGCCACCTTTGCAAAAAGGGTTATCTATTTGCTGCTATTTTATTTTATCCATGTGGATTACACGTTACCTGTTTGGATTACAAAATTACCTCACGTGGATTACAATTGAATTTTGGACTGTGTTCCAGTGTTTTATGCCAAGCAGCCAAGAAATAAGACTCGTACGTATATCTGAGCCTATTATGCTTGCAAATGTGAAATTGAGAAATTGATTGCACTAAAATGTTTGCATAATTATGTCTTTGCAGTATTTTAGCAATAATGTTTTTACAGGTTCAGCAAAATTCAAGCACTTTAGCCCATTGTGTGCATTCTTTATCAGGTAGTGCAATGTGTCCTATTATGCACTTATTGTATGGTGTTTTTGGTAAATTATGCACTTAGCCGGATAGCTAGCAGCGAGCACCATACTTTTCTAGCTCATACGGACTGCCTCTGAGGACTGAATGTAGTGGCCTAGCGTCGTGCGTGCGTATGACGCAATCGCAAGACAATAGTACGCTAAGGATACGTATGCACTTTGTATGCTAATGCTTATGTATTCAGTTCAGTAGTGTACTTTTAACAACGGTTAGATTATGTGTTTGTAATTTGTGCAGGAATGTTCGCAGAACAATGATTATTTTTTAACGCAACTTCGACCGAATAAATTCGTATTAAGAACTAATCCTGTTATAAATTCGTAGATTATTCGCCAAAGCGAATTTTTGAAGATTTGCACATCTCTAGTCACATTCCTTTTTTGCAATGTTCAAAAGTGTCAAGGAAGGTATACAAATTGTCTAAAACACATATTAAATATTAGGCATGCCTTTTGAGAACTTAATAGTGGCTACCAGCAAACATCTGGCTGCAGTGAAACATGGTCTGCGGTGGAGTGCATTCCAGATTTTTTGCAGAACAGCCTCCCCTATCCTATCTTTGTCTGTAATGCGTGTTGGAAATTGGCCGCAGCAATACAAAACTTCTTGAGACGACTTCTTCTTGAGAAGATTTTTTCATTTATTCAGAGACAAGAGCAGCAAGACAGCATTGAAATAAATATAAAAGTCAGGCAGAATATGACATGAGGTAGATGGAGGTGTGAAGCAGCAGTAGAAAAATGGCAGTGCTGAGTGTGTGTTATGTGTGTGTGTCCAAACATGGTATTTTATACCCCATAAAACAAAGGAATAATTAGTATTATAATAGAGATCTGCCGCAGTGTACTGCAATCCATAGGAGTGAATGGTGACACACCTAAATTACATCATTATTAGAGATGAGCGAATCAATTCGTCGATTCGTTTCGAATCTTGGGAATTTTTAGCTGCAAAGCGAATCAGAATATTAGGTGATTCGCTTCGGCTTTCTACGCATTCGGTACGTAGTTTGTCCTATCAATTATACGCTATTGCTGTTATTATACTCTACGAACTAATTCATTTCATTTGCGATGCAGACTCCTCCCTGGTAGCTCCGCCCTCTTCTCCAGCGCGTGAGGAAGACGAGGCAACTCAGGAAATTAAGATGGTGACACAGCGAGACCCTGACTGGTGAGGCATGGAGTGGGGCACCGACCCCTATGAGGAGCAGAAACCGGAGGAGATCTACGTCTCTCAACATGTCCGGCAGCCTAAGAAGTCGGGCACGGCGGAGGCGGCAGGAGTTCCCACTCCGCCGTGGAAGGACTACTCCCTTCGGCAAAATTCAATGGTCCCCGAGGCTGTCACCCAGAACACCCTGACCCTCTGGGAATACAAAAAGTTGGTAGAGGAGTGGGTTGTGCAGGTTTTGGAGCACCCACGGTCCGGTGACCCTAAGCTGGAGCGCCAAAGGGGTACCGTTATTTGGTTCATTGTGGAACAGGGAGTAGGTTTTATCGGCGATGAAGAGACGGCGGAAGAATTATACGTAAACTGCCATTCTGTAAAGCGGCCGTATCTTCCGCCTGTCCGCCACAGTCTCCACGCAGGGGATTACGTGGAGTATACCCCCATGAAGAGCCTCCAAGGCCCCTTTGCTACTGGGGTGAAACTCCTTAAGCGACCAGCTACTCATGCAGCACCCCCGGAAGACTGGAGGGAGGAGGCACAGGCCGCAGAAGAGGCTTGGTGTTCCCATGAGACCAATGATGGGACTCTGCAATCTGAGGAGAAATCCCAAGCTCAGCTGGAACCCCTGATACCAGATTTGCCACCGCTGCCGATCCTTCATGTGGGACACATGACCACCAACAGTTTTGTGTACCAGCCATCGGTGGTACAATGCCAACTGCCATGGCAGGTGCAGGCCGCACAGTCCGCGGAAGACCGTTACCAGAGCCCTTACAGCCGGAGATTCTGTCACCTTGTATGCCGGCGGGAGGATCTGGCCACTACAAGGTAATGGGCAAGACCCAATTTGCCACGGCCCTTGCCAGTGTGACCGCCCCCTGGCACTACCAAGACCATCCCTGAGAGGTCGTGGTGGTCTGCTGCCGCAGCCAGTGTCGTTTTCATGAGGCAGGAGTGCCCTCTCATGTCTTTTAGCTCCAGCAGCAGTGAAGAGGACCTGCTGGCCTAAGGATCCTGCAGCTTTTTATGGGAGCCACAACGTGGACTTAACTTGAAGGGTGAGCACTAGTTGGTGTGTTTTCTTTTTTGTTGCCCTGCGTTTGTCCTCACCCAGATGGACATGGATTGTCAGGACTCTCCCCATCAAAAAAAAAGTTTTAACCAAGTTGTGCATACGTGCGCCTCATCCCTTTTTTCCCCCCTTTTCAGGTTATTGGGGGCCCCTTGAAAGAGGGTTTTTTAAGGAACCTTTGCTGCTATTTTTTTACCCATTTGGATTACAATTTTACTATGTGGATTACAAATTGCAACTGAGTTTGGGACTCTGCTCCAGTTCTATGACAAGCGTCAGAAGAAAAGAGACTTAAACGTGTCTGTGAGCATACTAGGTAGGTGATATTTAAAATGTTTACATTATACATATAATGTATTTGCACTATATTGTTTGCACTAATGTTTTTACCTTTCAGCAACGTTTTAAAGTATGTTGCCCATTGTGTGTATTTCTTTACAGGTACCGCAATGTGTCCTCATATTCACTTTATAGTATTGTGGATGATTGTACTATGCCCTTAGCGGGATAAACAGCACCTTACTTGATCTACCTCAACTATAAATACTGCCTCTGAGGGCTATTTCAGATCTGACCATTTACGCTGGATCTGGCCCGGGGTCCGCAAGGTGTTGAAATGATGGCGCAAGCCTCGGATCACCTGCTGGATCACCTCCTTTTTATGCTGGTTCGGGTGGTCTTCTAAGAAGTTGCGTACATTTTTTAAATGTAGGTTCGTTTTAAGTGCGCAAATGTTCGCTAATAGCAAATACAATTAATCTATTCGTGGAATATATGAATCTTAGGAAAACTTTGGGGAATAATTTTTTTAATGATTCGCTCTTCTCTAATCATTATTATACATAACATGTGACCTCACAGATACTTTACTATTCATAACCATTGATGTACATAAGTTGCACTTCCAACATCAATATGCATATTGATATGCAATATGCACTTCATGATACCTACTTGGCTAAAAGTTTTCTAACACATATGAGAACGAATATCTAATGTATCTTTAACCTTTGATCCCTCGTCCTCTGATTCCATTATCCTTGAAAATGTTTGTTTGCCATAAACTAAAGGAGCTGACAAGTGTCCACTGACCAAGTATCTAAAAGAAGCTATGCAGGACATAAATATGTCACTAAGACTCCATGATCTTATAACTAGCTCTTCCTAAACAGAAAACATATGTATTAATTGATCTCCTAAGGACCTCTGCTTTCTTAGCAACAGTACATCAGTGTTCAAGGTGACTCTTTAACTAAGCTTTAAGATAGAAATATAACATAGTGGACTATCAGATCTAATCCTGATTCTCCAACAATGCGGACAAGAATATGATATGGCACAGAATGAACGTGTGGATGCTGATAGCACACGAAGCGTATTGAAGTGAATGCGTCCTCATCCGCCCTGCAAAACCACAGTCATGTGTATGAGCCCTTATGAGGTCGGCCTTTCACAATCTCAATAGTTTTTTTTTTGCAGTGTTGTGTTTTTAGTGGTTTTCTTTCCGTGTATATTGCATTATGAAATTCACTACAGATTAAGCAGTTTTGCATGGCATGTTTTAGCCATTTTTTTTACCATAAAAATCTCTATGGGGTTTGAACAATTCCAAAAAAATGCCTGTTGTACAGTTAGGATATAAAAAAACACTAAAAAGGCTGCCAAAACCTCACACAAAGGCCTTTTTTAATTGCTTCACACAAATTGCAGAATTTTTACTATTTTGTACATTTTAGCAAAAACCAAAGATAAAAAGCATTAGCCAAGAATTAATCGTTAAAGAGGCTCTGTCACTAGGTTTTAACCTATGTATTTAAATACATAGGTTAGAACCCCTTAACTTGTACAGTTATAACATACCTTTATTGCAGAGTACAGCGCAGCGGTTGTGCTGAAAAACCAACTTAAAACTCTATGCTAATGAGCCTTCGGAGCACCGGGGGGCGGGCTCTTTCTTCCTGAGCACCGCTTTTTCACCGCCCGAGGCTCTCCCCCATGCCGACGTCCACGTCCCTCTGGAATTAGATTGACAGCGCTAGACCGTTTGGTCTAGCGCTGAAATCCGGCGCCTGCGCAGTCCGATTGCGCCGGCGCATGCGCAGAAGCGCTTGCAGTGCCGAACACTGCAAGCGCTTCCAACCTTGTGCGCACGCGCCGCAGCGAAGTGGCGGCCTGTGCGCACAAGGATGGAAGCTCTTGCAGTGTTCGGCACTGCAAGCGCTTCTGCGCATGCGCCGGCGCAATCGGACTGCGCAGGCGC
Organism: Rhinella marina; assembly: GCA_900303285.1. Lineage (NCBI taxonomy): Eukaryota > Metazoa > Chordata > Amphibia > Anura > Bufonidae > Rhinella > Rhinella marina. The sequence continues at coordinate 24,791 of ONZH01015798.1, forward strand.
CGGATTTCAGCGCTAGACCAAACGGTCTAGCGCTGTCAATCTAATTCCAGAGGGGCGTGGACGTCGGCATGGGGGGAGAGCCTCGGGCCCCGGGGGGCGGTGAAGAAGCGGTGCTCAGGAAGAAAGAGCCCGCCCCCCGGTGCTCCGAAGGCTCATTAGCATAGAGTTTTAAGTTGGTTTTTCAGCACAACCACTGCGCTGTACTCTGCAATAAAGGTATGTTATAACTGTACAAGTTAAGGGGTTTTAACCTATGTATTTAAATACATAGGTTAAAACCTAGTGACAGAGCCTCTTTAATGCAAATTAATACAAATGGTTAAGTATTTAAAGAACAATCCATAAGTTACTATACCATCCCAGATTTAGTACTAAAGTATCAAATAGAGAAAAAACAAACAAAAAAAACCCAACGTCTCGCTCACCTGAATGGACTGGAGGCATGGTCAGCACTGGGAACTAGTGCTTGAATACGCAGGAAACAAGAAAAAAGAAGAAATGACCAGATTCCAAAGAAAAAATTATTTAAATAAATTTTTTGAATAAAATCCAGCCTTTATTTTCTTCATCCAAGTGCACAGTTAAAAGCCAACACTTACAGAGTCCTTATCTACGTGTTTCGGATCACACAATACAGATCCTACATCATGACTAAGGATCTGTATTGTGTGATCCGAAACACATAGATAAGGACTCTGTAAGTGTTGGCTTTTAACTGTGCACTTGGATGAAGAAAATAAAGGCTGGATTTTATTCAAAAAATTTATTTAAATAATTTTTTCTTTGGAAGCTGGTCATTTCTTCTTTCTTCTTGTTTCCTAAAGTATCAAATACTAATACTAATGCAATAATACATACTGATCCTAGCCTGAGACAAAAACTACAGGAAACAATCTACATAACCTGCATAATAGAAATTTGATTTGTGTAAGCAGTCGTGTTTCAGAAGTTATTATTGTTGGATTAGAAGGGTGTTATCAGAGTAGGAGATTGCATCTGGACAACACCCAATACTATTTCCCCACATACTTATAAGGCTCCATTCACACGTCCTGTTTTTCTTTCCTGATTCGATCCTGATTTTTTCAGGACCCATTGAAATGAATGGATCCAGATCAGGATCGAATCAGGAAAGAAAAACAGGACGTGTGAATGGAGCCTAAAAAGCAGTTTCAACCAATGATACAGAGCTGATCTGTGAGAGCTAACATAATTATCAGAGAGGAGCACAGTTTTGAAAAAAAACAAAAACGATTCTGTGGCTTTGCCAAACTTCATCAATAAATTCGATTTATTATTAATTACTTTGTCATGAATCGTTTTTATTGTATGAAACGTACGCATTCTGCGTGAGGCAGGAAAATGACGATACGCCCCCGCAAGAGCGGGAAAGTGAAGATGCGCCCCCCAGAGAACTGGAAAAAAACAGCCCGGCTCACCGGGTTTCTAACTATTTGCACGTATAGGGAGTGAAGACTCCTCCCTCAGTACTCCACCCTCCTCTGAACCAGTTTAGACCAGCGCTGAACACTGAGCAAATAGCAAGCATGGCTAAAGAGCTGCGTCCCAACTGGAACCAGATGGCCTTTGGGGGCGAGTTCCCTGAACCACCGCCTGCTCCAGACATCAGGGTGCCACACTCTGAAATCAAGAGAACCCTATGGGGTTCAGTGCCCTTCTTTTCTTTACCGGCTGATGAAATTGCTGCACATCGTGAGGTGGTTCGTCATGAGACGGCTGGTGCTTGTGCGGCTGGAGCGGCTCCTGTGGCTCGTGCGGCGGAGGCGGCTGGAGCATCCACTTCGCCGCCCAGGAGGAGATCCACGACAACACCTTCCATAAGGCAGAACCTGATTGTGCCACCATCAGTGACGGCCCATGCGCAGACCCTCTGGGACTATAAAAACGCCGTGGAGGACTGGGTCATCCAGGTACTGGACCACCCTAGGCTGGGAGATCCTGCATTGGAACGCCGAAAGGGAATGGTCCTGTGGTTTTCCATTGAGAGAGGGTCTGGCTTCCTGGCAGAGGACAGAAAAGAGTATTTTGTGGGCCGCAGGTCGGTGAAATGGCCGTACCTGCCACAACCTCGGCACAGCCTGTACGTAGGGGATCAGGTGGAGTACACCCCCATGTCATCCCTAAAAGGCCCCTTTGCGACCGGGGTTACCCTCCTTTCAAAGCCGCTGGTGCCTACAACAGAACTTAAAGTGTGGCTGGATGAACCACCAGGTCCAGGACGCTTGCGCTGCCTTCAGGAGTCCCCAGATGGCATCCTCCAGTTCAGGGAAAAGCCACAGCCACAGCTGGAGCCTCTGATTCCTGGACTGCCACCACCACCACCACCACAGTCCTTTCAGTTTGGTCAGCTGACGACAACATTGTTTACGTTCCAATCCACGGTCATCCACCAATACCAGCTGCCGTGGAAGATGAAGCCAGCCACAGCCAGGAAAGCTGGGGCTACTTCACTGGATGCAACCTTGCCAGAACCTCTGCAACCGGAAGTCCTTACCCCTGCTGTCCCGGCAGGAGGATCGGGAAAATTGCAAATTGCTGCAGCGCTCGCCAGCGTCACCACCACCCGGACCCGGTCAAGTCCGAATTCCGGAAGAAGAGGGCACTGGAGTTCTACTTCGGCCGCGAGCGTGGCTTACAAGAGCCAGGAGCGTCCTCTCACGTTTAGCAGCAGTTCCAGCGAGGAGAACTTCAGGTCCCTCATTTGAGGAACCATTCTACTGGCTGGGTGATGTAATGGACACCTCAGGAGGACCTATGGGAGCCACACCATGGACTGCACCTGACGGGTGAGAGCTAGTTGGCACTTTTTATGTTTGGTTGTTTCCATTCTGCAGAAAAGTCCCAGTTGCACCTAAGCGCACCTATTTTCCTTTTTCCCCCCTTCTCAGGTTATTTGGGTGCCCCTTTTCAAAAAGGGTACTCTATGTGCTACTGTTTTCTAATATGTATGTATTGTCCCTGTTTGACTCTCACCCCGCTGGAGTGGAGATGGCTGTCAGTCAGGACCCCCCCAATCTGCAGAAAAGTCCCAGTTGCGCCTGAGCGCACCTCTTTTCCTTTTCCCCCCTTCTCAGGTAATTTGGGCGCCCCCTTTGCAAAAAGGGTTCTCTATTTGCTGCTATTTTATATTATCCATGTGGATTACACGTTACCTGTTTGAATTACAATATTACGTCACGTGGATTACAATTGAATTTTGGACTATGTGTTCCAGACAGTGTTTTATCATGCTAAGGAGCCACGAGGAGAGACTTAAACGTATATCTGAGCCTTTTATGCTTGCAAATGTTAAATTGATTGCACTAAAATGTTTGCATAATTATGTCTTGCTGTATTTTAGCTACACTGTTTTTACTGGTTCGGCACTTTAACCCATTGTGTGTATTCTTTTTCAGGTACTGCAATGTATGTGTCCTATTATGCACTTATTGTCCAGTGTTTTTAGTAAATTATGCACTTAGCGGGATAGCTAGCAGTGAGCACCTTATTTTTCAAACTCATATGGACTGCCTCTAAAGACTGAACGCTGCGTCCTAGCCTCATGTGTATGACGCATTCGCGCGTTAATAGTACGTTAAGGATTCATACTCACTTTTGTACACTAATCCTTACATATTGCGTACTTTTAACTACGCTGAATATACTTTCGTAATTTGTGCAGGAATGTTTGCAAAACAGCTATTGTTTTTTGAACGTAGATTTGACCGAATAAATTAGTTTAAGTACGAATCTTGTCAGAAATTTGCTGCATATTCGGCAAAGCGAATTTTGTATGATTCGCTCATCTCTAGTCAGCACGTGATCACACTCGCTGCATGGTGACGTCATCACTGAAGACACTGTGCGTGGCCAGTAGAGATGAGCGAATCATTCAAAAAATTATTCGCCGAACATTCGCCGAAGTTTTCATAAGATTCATATATTCGACGAATAGATTCATTGTATTTGCGTACAAAATATACGTTATTATGTTCTATTAGCAAACATTCGCACACTAATAACGAACGTTCATTTAAAATATGTACGCAACTTCTTAGAAGACGTACGCATGAGCGTACAAATAGTGTACGAATCCTCAGCGTACTATTGTCTACGCGATTACGTAATACGCAGGCGTGCACTCAAAGGCAGAGCGAATATTCGAAAATGGCATCCAGGCGATCCTCATCATTTAGCTCTGAAGAGCTGAAATTCCTGATCCGGCTGATGGACAGAGAGGATTACGATGGCACACACCGCCATCCAAACCAGCATAAGAAGGAGGTGATCCAGCAGGTGATCCAAGGCATGCACCATCGTTTCCACACCGTGCGGACCCCGGGCCAGATTCAGCGGAAATGGTCCGATCTGAAATTCAAATGCCCAGAGCGGCTTAATGAGATCCGCGCAGAGATACAGCAGGGTGAGTAACAAAATATTTGATAAGTAAAAACATGTAAAAAAATTAGTGTACTGTATTGTATATATACCAGCAGTCACTGCGAATAATGAAAAAAGTATAGAAGGACAACGTGGTAGTTCGTAGTGCATTGCAGTAATGTTGTTTCATGCTAGGCAACGCCTCTAACTCTCGACCCAAACAACTTAAGTGAAGGTATTCTAGTCATTATTGTTAATGGTGCTGGCCGTTCTCCCGTTTGTGTCAGGCAAATGCACTAGTTTGAAAGAAAGTACCCTTATATGCCCCTTCATAGTTAGCGCTTCCTCCTCCTACACACAGACTCACAGACGTGCCCATGCAGAAGCTACTGTCAGTGGGCGATATCCATAGTATTCCTACCGCACCGTGTTAACGATATAAACAAAGTTATTGTGACGATAACGTTATCTATTGCCATAAATACCTTTTTAGAAGAATAAAATATGATATGGTCCCCCTCTCACACCCATAATATCTTAATAGTAGTATGTGTTAGTATTAAAAAGAGTCATCATCTAACAATTGTGTACATCTTTATGTTGCAGAGCACGTCAACGACGGCGTCACCACCGCCGAGGCAGGATGGCCCCTGAAGTACCTGCACCCTCTAGTAAGTGTAAAACATATTTAATTTATTTTTCATCCAAGCTACGAGGGAGTAAGTAACTCAGTAAGAGCACTAGTGGTTAGGAACGGGATCCTCCCGCCCCAAACTATTCCAATGTAGCTACAACTGTTCATTAGAGTTGAATGTAAGGCTACTTCTACACTAGCGGCAGCCCGGATCCAGCGGGTGAAGCAGCGGCGTAACTATAGGGGTCGCAGCGGTCGCAGTTGCGACCGGGCCTCTAAGCCAGGGGGGCCCCGAGGGCCCCCCATGCCACTGGTGCTAAACTTTTCCCTTTATAAGATGCAGTGCATCTTATAAAGGGAATACTAGCGAGCGCTTCGCTGTGGAAGCGCTCACTAGCCTGCAGGAGGAGGGGGAGTGAAGCGCTGGTAGCGCTGTACAGTACTTACCCCTCCTCCTGCTTGCTCTTCCTGAGGCCGGCGCTGCTGTGTCCTGACTGCCTGCAGCATCAGGACGTACAGAGTGCACTCTGACCTGACGCTGCAGGAGGTCGGTGTATAAAGGTATGGTTGCACAACATATAATAAACAATAAGAGTAGAAATAAATTTAAATATATGTGGCGCTATGCCGACTAAAGATAAAAAAGGAAGTCCTTAGTTACACAGATTTGCAAATGCGTGATCATGCCCACTCACCATACGTCACGGTAACTTCCTGTGGAGTGGGTCCCTACACTCGTCTATGCCTCTGTTCAGACTACATCCAAGTCTCCATGGTTCAGGGCGTGTGAAACCAGCTAAATAGGTATCCTATCAGGAAGTCCTAGGTGAATGGGCGTCGTCAGGTCCAAAAAGAGCATGCGAGGCTCAGTATATAAATAAAATTATAATAAAAAGTTTGGACCAACGATATATATATATATATATATATTTTTTTTTTTTCATAAGTGCATATCCATAAAGCAGAACTATGGGTGTATAAAGGTATGGTTGCACAACATATAATAAACAATAAGAGTAGAAATAAATTTAAATATATGTGGCGCTATGCCGACTAAAGATAAAAAAGGAAGTCCTTAGTTACACAGATTTGCAAATGCGTGATCATGCCCACTCACCATACGTCACGGTAACTTCCTGTGGAGTGGGTCCCTACACTCGTCTATGCCTCTGTTCAGACTACATCCAAGTCTCCATGGTTCAGGGCGTGTGAAACCAGCTAAATAGGTATCCTATCAGGAAGTCCTAGGTGAATGGGCGTCGTCAGGTCCAAAAAGAGCATGCGAGGCTCAGTATATAAATAAAATTATAATAAAAAGTTTGGACCAACGATATATATATATATATTTTTTTTTTCATAAGTGCATATCCATAAAGCAGAACTATGGGTGTATAAAGGTATGGTTGCACAACATATAATAAACAATAAGAGTAGAAATAAATTTAAATATATGTGGCGCTATGCCGACTAAAGATAAAAAAGGAAGTCCTTAGTTACACAGATTTGCAAATGCGTGATCATGCCCACTCACCATACGTCACGGTAACTTCCTGTGGAGTGGGTCCCTACACTCGTCTATGCCTCTGTTCAGACTACATCCAAGTCTCCATGGTTCAGGGCGTGTGAAACCAGCTAAATAGGTATCCTATCAGGAAGTCCTAGGTGAATGGGCGTCGTCAGGTCCAAAAAGAGCATGCGAGGCTCAGTATATAAATAAAATTATAATAAAAAGTTTGGACCAACGATATATATATATATATTTTTTTTTTTCATAAGTGCATATCCATAAAGCAGAACTATGGGTGTATAAAGGTATGGTTGCACAACATATAATAAACAATAAGAGTAGAAATAAATTTAAATATATGTGGCGCTATGCCGACTAAAGATAAAAAAGGAAGTCCTTAGTTACACAGATTTGCAAATGCGTGATCATGCCCACTCACCATACGTCACGGTAACTTCCTGTGGAGTGGGTCCCTACACTCGTCTATGCCTCTGTTCAGACTACATCCAAGTCTCCATGGTTCAGGGCGTGTGAAACCAGCTAAATAGGTATCCTATCAGGAAGTCCTAGGTGAATGGGCGTCGTCAGGTCCAAAAAGAGCATGCGAGGCTCAGTATATAAATAAATTATAATAAAAAGTTTGGACCAACGATATATATATATATATATATATATATATATATATTTTTTTTTTCATAAGTGCATATCCATAAAGCAGAACTATGGGTGTATAAAGGTATGGTTGCACAACATATAATAAACAATAAGAGTAGAAATAAATTTAAATATATGTGGCGCTATGCCGACTAAAGATAAAAAAGGAAGTCCTTAGTTACACAGATTTGCAAATGCGTGATCATGCCCACTCACCATACGTCACGGTAACTTCCTGTGGAGTGGGTCCCTACACTCGTCTATGCCTCTGTTCAGACTACATCCAAGTCTCCATGGTTCAGGGCGTGTGAAACCAGCTAAATAGGTATCCTATCAGGAAGTCCTAGGTGAATGGGCGTCGTCAGGTCCAAAAAGAGCATGCGAGGCTCAGTATATAAATAAAATTATAATAAAAGTTTGGACCAACGATATATATATATATATTTTTTTTTTTTCATAAGTGCATATCCATAAAGCAGAACTATGGGTGTATAAAGGTATGGTTGCACAACATATAATAAACAATAAGAGTAGAAATAAATTTAAATATATGTGGCGCTATGCCGACTAAAGATAAAAAAGGAAGTCCTTAGTTACACAGATTTGCAAATGCGTGATCATGCCCACTCACCATACGTCACGGTAACTTCCTGTGGAGTGGGTCCCTACACTCGTCTATGCCTCTGTTCAGACTACATCCAAGTCTCCATGGTTCAGGGCGTGTGAAACCAGCTAAATAGGTATCCTATCAGGAAGTCCTAGGTGAATGGGCGTCGTCAGGTCCAAAAGAGCATGCGAGGCTCAGTATATAAATAAAATTATAATAAAAAGTTTGGACCAACGATATATATATATATATATATTTTTTTTTTTTCATAAGTGCATATCCATAAAGCAGAACTATGGGTGTATAAAGGTATGGTTGCACAACATATAATAAACAATAAGAGTAGAAATAAATTTAAATATATGTGGCGCTATGCCGACTAAAGATAAAAAAGGAAGTCCTTAGTTACACAGATTTGCAAATGCGTGATCATGCCCACTCACCATACATCACGGTAACTTCCTGTGGAGTGGGTCCCTACACTCGTCTATGCCTCTGTTCAGACTACATCCAAGTCTCCATGGTTCAGGGCGTGTGAAACCAGCTAAATAGGTATCCTATCAGGAAGTCCTAGGTGAATGGGCGTCGTCAGGTCCAAAAAGAGCATGCGAGGCTCAGTATATAAATAAAATTATAATAAAAAGTTTGGACCAACGATATATATATATATATATATTTTTTTTTCATAAGTGCATATCCATAAAGCAGAACTATGGGTGTATAAAGGTATGGTTGCACAACATATAATAAACAATAAGAGTAGAAATAAATTTAAATATATGTGGCGCTATGCCGACTAAAGATAAAAAAGGAAGTCCTTAGTTACACAGATTTGCAAATGCGTGATCATGCCCACTCACCATACGTCACGGTAACTTCCTGTGGAGTGGGTCCCTACACTCGTCTATGCCTCTGCAGGAGGTCGGTGACTTCAGCGCGGGCCCCTGGAAGAGGAGAGAGCGGGGACACAGCCAGGACCGGAGGTAAGTTTTTTTTTTTTGTCTTGTCTGATCTGAGGTCTGAAGTGGGGGCAGAATGGGGGGATCTGAAAAGGTGGGGGCAGAATGGGGGGATCTGAAAAGGTGGGGACAGAATGGGGGTATCTGAAAAGGTGGGGACAGAATGGGGGTATCTGAAAAGGTGGGGACAGAATGGGGGATCTGAAAAGGTGGGGACAGAATGGGGGATCTGAAAAGGTGGGGACAGAATGGGGATCTGAAAAGGTGGGGACAGAATGGGGGGATCTGAAAAGGTGGGGACAGAATGGGGGATCTGAAAAGGTGGGGGCAGAATGGGGGGATCTGAAAAGGTGGGGGCAGAATGGGGGGATCTGAAAAGGTGGGGGACAGAATGGGGGATCTGAAAAGGTGGGGACAGAATGGGGGGATCTGAAAAGGTGGGGACAGAATGGGGGGTATCTGAAAAGGTTTGGGACAAAATGGGGATCTGAAATGGTGGGACAGAATGGGGGGATCTGAAATGGTGGTGACAGAATGGGGGATCTGAAATGGTGGGACAGAATGGGGGGATCTGAATGGAGGGACAGAATGGGGGGGTCTGAAATGGTGGGACTGAATGGGGACCAAAAAGGGGAGTCTAAAATGGGGGCCAGAAAAGGGGTTCTGACATGGGGCCAAGCCAGAAAGAGAGTCCTATATGGGGGCCACAAGAGTATGATATGGGGCCAGAAGGGGGGGGGGTCTGATTGGGGATCTACTTAGGGGTCTGAAGGAGGTCTGATTAGGGGCCTGAAGGGTCTGACTGGGGGTCTAGAGGGGTCTGATTGGAGGTCTAATGGGGGTCTGGAGGTCTAATGAGGGTCTGATTGGGGGTCTGGAGCCCTAATGAGGGTCTGATTGGGGGTCTGGAGGTCTAATGGGGGTCTGATTGGGGGTCTGGAGGCCTAATGAGGGTCTGATTGGGGGTCTGGAGGTCTAATAGGGGTCTGATTGGGGGTCTGGAGGCCTAATAAGGATCTGATAGGGGGTCTGGGGGTCTAACGAGGGGCTGATTGGGGCTTTGGAGGTCTAATGAGGGTCAGATATGGGAGTTTGGAGGTCTAATGGGGGTCTGGAGATGGGGGGGTCTCATCTGGGGTTTGATATGGGGATCTGATCTGAAAGGTAAGGGGGGTACTGTTTTTCTGTGTGGTGCCAGTATTTTTAGGGGGCTGTTTCTGTAGTATAGTATGGGGAGTGGGCATGGTGAGATGTTGAGAAGGTGAGAGGATGATGGAAAATTAGAAAAGTAAGATGTCTGTTTCTTGAACTCTTCAGAGACGAGGCGCTGCTGATAGAAGTCACCATGGCGGTCTGGTCTGACAGAAGAAGAGGAAAGAAAACGTCATCAGAGAAGAGAAGTCACTGGATGTAAGAGGTACATATGTGGCGCTGTATGACCCTGTATGCTCTGTAGTGCTGTATGAAATGTTTTCCAAGTCTGTCTTTGAAGGGGTTGTCTTTTTTATTTTTGTACGAGCGCTGCTTTCTCTGCTCTGTTTACTGCTCTTCACTGCAAATTCTATGGCGAGCAGGTGAACAGAGCAGAGAAAGCAGCTCTCATATGAGCTCTGCCCTCTATTCAAACAGCTGATCGTCAGGGCTGAAATGTTGCACCAGGGCCCATGAGCCTTTAGCTACGCCCCTGGGGTGAAGGGTCCCTCCAGGTAATGGGGGTGGGCCGCGGATCTGGCCACAGCACGTTAACCCCTGCTGAGAGGCAGCCGGAGCGAAAATACAACATGTAACTGCGGCCGGATTCGCGGCCCGCCCCCATTACAGTGAATTTGGGCCGGAGCGCGGTTCCGGCCCCACACGTGTACCTGCGGCAGCACTGATCCGGAGGGACCCTTCACCCGCCGGATCCGGCCTGCCGTTAGTGTAGAAGTAGCCTTAGGCCATTATTTCATAATTTTTGACAGCTGCTGCACCACAGAGGAGCAGCTCTCACCGTCCTCCACCCCAGCGAGAGAGGACCCCACCTGCTCCTCCAACACCACCAGCCCAGCTACCAGAGGTAGAAGGTAGGTAAAAAAAAGTGTAATGGGTGGACCTTCTGTCTTCAAAATATGAGCTAAATGTATGTTTTATCTTTGGTAGCTCCAACAGACAGGGAGCAGTTTTCCCCTGGACCATGGGAAGACCACGCCGTATGGGTGTCCAGTAAGTACTACAAAAGGCTCAGTCAGTACAGAATACATGTCACAGAATAAGTCGCTCCAGTACATTAAAGTTTGAATTTTTTTTGTGGGACAACCACTGTAACTCGATCATACAAACTAAGTACATAACTGTATCCACCCCTACAGACATCCCCACTGACTTCGAAGTGGAGGCTGGATTACGGCACCTTGGCTCCAGGCTCCACGCTGCCTCCCAGCTCATTCGTGGCCTGCAGCTGGAGCTGCAAGAGCTGCAGGACATGATGGCCCAACGTCGGCAAAGGCCGGCGTAATCTTATTTTTTTGTTCCTTATTCGTTTATTATATTATTTATTTGTTAAAAAGAAGTTTTTATTTATTACTAAAATATTCTTGAAAAACCTGTGTTTTGAGTGTTTTGTTAAACCTTTAACACCTTCCTGATCCTGACATAGTGTGAAGAAGACAGAGTTTTTTTCCCATGGCCATTTTCCCATATTAATGAACACAGCGGTGTCTGCCGGCCGAAGTATTACTACATTACACACACTCCTGTTCACTGATTACAATTGATCGATGAATCGATTCGCTCATCTCTAGTGGCCAGCGTGATTGATGTCTTCACACTCACTGCAGGTCCTTTGGCGTGTTTTCTTCAATCAAGATGTGAGCGGACGGCCTCTCCATGATCAAGTGGATGAAGTAAGTATCATTACCCCAATACTGTTGGTTTTATACTTTTTTGACTGCTGCATCTAAGGGTTTACAGGGAAAGTGGGCACTCTCTCTCACTCCATAAGCGTCCAGTGATGTGATTGTGAAGTTCTGATGGTTGTCTTGGCAGTCTGAAGGCTTACAAAGGCATCTGGGTCTGCAAGCTATGGAAGCCTATGAGTCCCAGCCACATTGAGGTACATTAACTTTTGCAAAACACCTGTGGGGTACAATTGCCCACTACACGTTCTGTGAGGAGTGCGCTTTCTAAAATGGGGACACTTTTTGGGGGAGGTTTTTTTTTTTTTAATTTCACCTCAGAGCCTCTTCAATAGTACCTCAGAACAAATAATGCAAAGGGTAAATTACCATTAACATTGAGTCAATGCAATTCCTCAGTTAAATGTTGTGATTTGTTATGAATATGCACTTGATAGCACTGTATGGACAACATGTGGTTAACATCTTGGCAAATTGTTAGGTTGCCAGGAGATGGACCTGGCCCACCCCCTGTTTAGTCAGGCTTTGCTGCTGTGGAAGAGACTATAGCCAAAGCATTCTCCATACTTTGAGACTGATGAGCAACCCATATCTCAGTTCTACACCCCTCAATCTGGGCATTTCGGAAGGACTTAAAGGGGTTTTCTGGGCGATTCATACTGATGATTTATCCTCAGGATAGGTCATCAATATGTGATCATTGGGAGTCCGACACCAAGGACCCCTGCAGATCAGCTGTTCGAGAAGACACGGGCGCTCCTGTGAGCCATATCCTTCTTTCTGTTTTCCTAGGCCAGTGACATCATGTTCATTGTTGACATGGCCTAGGAGCATCTCAGCCCCATTCAAGTGAATGTAGCTGAACTGCAATACTAAGCAGAGCCACTATACTATGTAGTATACTCACAGAAGCACCAGTGCCTTCTCAAGACAGACTGCTGACTGGCAGTGGATAGGTCATCATTAAACCACATGGATTAGGATGCAGATTTCTACACAAAAGTTATTATTTATGCTGTGGAATGTTAATTCCACAGCTGAACACAGAGCAGAGATTGACAGTTTCCAGCCCCATAGGATAACATGAGGGAAATCTTAATGCTGTGGATTTTAAGGAGAAATGAGTGAAACTACCCTTTATCAAAGTTTGTGAAATCAGTTTTGAATAGCAAATATAATTTGAGCAGAGTAGTTTCTAAAATAGGACCACTGGCCACCAGTTACGTGAGTCCCTCAAAGTCACTTCAGAACTGAATTGACTCTTTAAAAAGTCATGTGAAATCTTCTTGGAAATTTTAAGAATTGCTCGTAAAATTCTAAGCCTAATGACATAGGAAAAAAATAACATTTGCAAAATGTTGCCAACATAAAGACATATAGTGAATACTAGAGATGAGCGAGCACTAAAATGCTCGGGTGCTCGTTATTCGAGTCGAACTTTTCCCGATGCTCGGGTGCTCGTTTCGAATAACGAACCCCATTGAAGTCAATGGGAGACTCGAGCATTTTTTGCAGGGGACCAAGGCTCTGCCTAGGGAAGGCTGGGTGAAAACCTGGAAACCTCAGAAAATTATGGAAACACCACGGAAATGGACAGGAAACAGCAGGGGCAGCATGCATGGATGGCTCTGAGGCTGCCTAATCCCACCATTACCCCAAATTCTCAGGCAGCAGCCTGGTGGTTACCCTCATGGCAATTGTGCTCACCCAGACCAAGAAAGGCAAGGCAAATGCCCATCACATGTTAGGGAAGCACCCAACTAGGTGCAACGAAGGTCCATCACCGCCAATTTTCAGGGACACGGTAATGGTGACCCACTTAAAAATGCTGCCTGACAACCTGGCGGTGAACCCCTGATTGTCTGTCTTTCAATAAGATTGCAGTGTAAAGCATGGTGGTGAGCCTCAGTAATAAGATTGCAGTGTAAAGCATGGTGGTGAGCCTCAGTAATAAGATTGCAGTGTAAAGCATGGTGGTGAGCCTCAGTATGACTTTTTAGATGGAGATTGCATGTGGTCACGTACTCCCTGGAACCCCATAGTCACCCCTTCTCTGATGTGCTACCCCAGAACATTTTCTGCCCCAATTGGCAAGACCTTTTGCAGTCTCCGTGTGCTGACAGTGGTGATTTACCAGTGTTGTCTGAGGAGGTGGTGGACAATGGCGAGACACAGGTGTCGGGGGGTGAGGTAGTTGTATGGGAAGCAAGTTACAGTGGGGACTCCTTGGGGGGACTTTCTCTTGATGGGACAGATTCAATTGTGTTTAGAAAGGCTGATGGGCTTCCGTCAGCACTGTGTGTATAGAACCCCATGGCCTTTCATAAAAATAGTCTGGCGATGACCCCAAGGCAATTTTCAGGGACACGGTAATGGTGATCCACTTAAAAATGCTGCCTGACAACCTGGCGGTGAACCCCTGATTGTCTGTCTTTCAATAAGATTGCAGTGTAAAGCATGGTGGTGAGCCTCAGTATGACTTTTTAGATTGAGATTGCATGTGGTCACGTACTCCCTGGAACCCCATAGTCACCCCTTCTCTGATGTGCTACCCCAGAACATTCTCTGCCCCAATTGGCAAGACCTTTTGCAGTCTCAGTGTGCTGACAGTGGGGATTTACCAGTGTTGTCTGAGGAGGTGGTGGACAATGGCGAGACACAGGTGTCGGGGGGTGAGGTAGTTGTATGGGAAGCAAGTTACAGTGGGGACTCCTTGGGGGGACTTTCTCATGATGGGACAGATTCAATTGTGTTTAGAAAGGCTGATGGGCTTCCGTCAGCACTGTGTGTATAGAACCCAATGGCCTTTCATAAAAAATTTGGTTACAAAGCCGCATGACTCCTGAAAAATTGTTTTTAGAAAGCCGGATGACTTTCCTGAAAAATTGTTAGTAGAAAGACAGATGACTTTCCTGAAAAATTGTTAGTAGGAAGCCGGATGACTTTCCTGAAAAATTGTTGCATATGCAACTCAGATGAAGAGGAGGAGGAGGAGGAGGAGGAAAGCAAGCAATTTAAGAGGTAGCCTGAGGTGGGGATGAGAACTGGGGGGATATCCATGACCTGTTCATCTTGATGAACGTGAGGATGTCGGCGTTGTTGGTGGACCGGCGCGCCCGTTTGTCCGTAATGATACCCCCGGCGGCACTAAAAACCCTTTCAGACGGTACACTTGCAGCAGGGCAGGCAAGCACCTCAAGAGTGTACTGCGCAAGTTCTGGCCACCTGTCCAGCTTGGCCAGCCAGTAATTATATGGCGTGGAGTTATCGGTCAGGACGTTGGTCTGGTCCGCGACATACTCCCTCACCATCTTGCAGTACTGTTCCGCCCTGCTCTGCCTGCCCTGTGGCTGTGTCTTACTGTCTTGCTGGGGTTTAAGAAACTTG
>ONZH01015799.1:0-26628 GCA_900303285.1 Rhinella marina
CGTTGCACAAAGACATGGTGGTTGGAACAAAAGTCAAATTTGGACTCATCAGACCAAAACACAGATTTCCACTGGTCTAATGTCCATTCCTTGTGTTCTTTAGCCCAAACAAGTCTCTTCTGCTTGTTGCCTGTCCTTAGCAGTGGTTTCCAAGCAGCTATTTTACCATGAGGACCTGCTGCACACAGTCTCCTCTTAACAGTTGTTGTAGAGATGTGTCTGCTGCTAGAATTCTGTGTGACATTGACCTGGTCTCTAATCTAAGCTGCTGTTAACCTGCGATTTCTGAGGCTGGTAACTCGGATGAACTTATCCTCTGCAGCAGAGGTGACTATTGGTCTTCCTTTCCTGGGGCGGTCCTCATGTGAGCCAGTTTCTTTGTAGCGATTGATGGTTTTTGCGACTGCACTTGGGGACACTTTCAAAGTTTCCCCAATTTTTCGGACTGACGGACCTTCATTTCTTAAAGTAATGATGGCCACTCGTTTTCCTTTACTTACCTTCTTTTTTCTTGCCATAATACAAATTCTAACAGTCTATTCAGTAGGACTTTCCGCTGTGTATCCACTTGACTTCTGCCCAACACAACTCATGGTCCCAACCCCATTTATAAGGCAAGAAATCCCACTTATTAAACCTGAAAGGGCACACCTGTGAAGTGAAAACCATTTCAGGTGACCACCTCTTGAAGCTCATCAAGAGAATCCCAAGAGTGTGCAAAGCAGTAATCAAAGCAAAAGGTGGCTACTTTGAAGAACCTAGAATATAAGACATATTTTCAGTTGTTTCACACTTTTTTGTTAAGTATATAATTCAACGTGTGTTAATTCATAGTTTTGATGCCTTCAGTGTGAATCTACAATTGTCATAGTCATGAAAATACAGAAATGCATTTTCGTTTTGCGCTCCCTGCCTTCAAACACCCATAACTGTCTTATTTTTCTGTTCACATAGCTGTATGAGGGCTTGTTTTTTGCGGGACAAGTTGTACTTTTCAACGCCACCATTTAATATTGCATATGGTGTAGTGGGAAGTGGAAAAAATTCCAAATCGGGTGAAATTGCAAAAAAACGCTATTCCGCTACAGTTCTACGGGTTTCTTATTTACAACGTTCGATGTTCATTAAAACTGACCAGTTACTTTCATTCTACTGGTCAGTACGAATCCAGTGATACCTAATATGTATAGTTTTTCCTGCGTTTTAATAATTATAAAGTTGGCCTTTTTTTTCTCTCATATCTTGACCCCTATAACTTTTGGGTATTTATGTGTACGGAGCTGTATGGGGGCTCATTTTTCGATCTGAAGTTTTTATTGATACCATTCTGGGGTGTGTATGACTTTTTGATCACTTTTTATTTAATTTTTTTTTAGGAAAAAAAGTGACAAAAAACAGCGAATCCCCATTTGGACGTTTTTTTCCGCCACACAATTCACCGTATTGGAATTTTTTTTTTATATTTTAAAAGTACGGGCATTTTCGGTCACGGTGATACCCATGATGTCTATATTTATTGTTATTTAGGTATTTATTTTTTAATTATATGGAAAGGGGGTTGATTTGAACTTTTATATATTTTTTAATTTTTTATATATTTTTTAACATTTTAAAAAAAAAATTGTGATTATTTTAAAGCTCAAATATGAGCTAATATATTGTGTTTTTTTTTCTTTATGAACAATCAGGGATTTACTAGATAAAGTAGGAGATAAATTCAAGAATTGCTCATTTCTTATACTGGCCTGCCATCTAGTGGCCAGTATAAGAATTGCAGTTTGAAAACAGTAATCCTCACCAGCGAGGATTACAGTTTTCATATGGTGTACAGACACCCCGATTGGCCACTCGTGGCGTCTGTACACCACCCGGAAGCGTACGCTTCCGGGTTCAGACGCATCCTGATGCCGTGATCACCTGTGATCATGGCATCAGAAGGCCCAGGAAGACGCCGCCGATGGCGGTAAGTAGCGGCAACTCTCTGTTGTTAGAAACAGCAGAGACTTGCCAGCCATGACATCCGCTGCACGGGCGAGCGGGCGTCATGTCCCCGCACCGCCCCAGCGCCGTACATGTACGGTGCTGGTCGGGAAAGGGTTAACAAAAATGTGTCATACATGACATAATATTATAGTACATTGGCAATCTCTTTTTAACAAAGGGAAAAAAAGCCCTGCACCTCACATGGATACAGAGATCTGCCCCAATTACTCTGCTACATCAAGCTGGTTACTCAAGGGTAGTGTGACTAGTGTCTATTCTGCTGCATGTCAGGACTCGTGTCCATCTCTCCCTATCACAGCTCAGGACAGGAGGCAGTTGAAGATTTAATCTGAGCATGTGCGGCCTTCTCAGTGAGCAGTTCAAAGAAAATTTAGAAAAAAAAATGGGTCATTATTTAAAAATATATTTCACTGAATAAATGAGTCAGTTCTAGTAGATATACAAAATATTTCATAACATGCAACTAGTATTCAGATCCAGGTGCTGCTTTGAAAGTTTAGAATATTTTTCGTGGGACAACCCCTTTAACTTGATATTACATACTAATTATATTCCTGTTTCCACCCCTACAGACATACCCACTGAGTTCGAGATGGAGGCCGCCATAGAGTGATTTGGCGTGAAGCTGCACGCTTCCACCCACCTCCTACGCAGCCTCCAGCTGGACCACCTGGAGCTACAGCAAATGATGGCAGGACGTCGGCATCCACTTTAATTTTTATTTTATTTAATTTTTGTATTTTTCTGTTTTTAAAAAGTTATATTATTATTATTAATAATAATAATATTAGGTATATAACCTGTGGTTTGATGTTTTTTTTACACCTTTAACCCCTTCCTGACATACTGTGAAGAAATATTGTTAGGAAACATATGTACGTAACGCACAAGTGCTGCCAAAAATGACACGGAACAGGTACTCCAATACAAGGGGCATAAAGAAGGGCCTCATTCATATTGTGGAACAATTGTTCTTGTTGTGGGACTCATACACTCATAATGCCAATGCACAAAGTGACAAGTCTGCCAAAAATTACAAGGAACAGGCACTCCGATACACCTTTAATTACACATAAAGGAGGGCATCAGACACACCCGTGAAAAATTAAGATTGATGGCCTGCTGGTGAACAGACCCATGAAAACATTATTTTTGAGGGACTGGTGGTGAACAGACCCATGAAAACATTATTTTTGAGGGACTGGTGGTGAACAGACCCTTGAAAACATTATGGTTGAAGGCCTGGTGGTGAACAGACCCATGAAAATATTATGGTTGAAGGCCTGGTGGTGAACAGACCCATGAAAACATTATGGTTGAAGGCCTGGTGGTGAACAGACCCATAAAAACATTAATTATGGGGGTAACGTTAACTAACAACAGCTACAAGCGTAGAAAACGGAGGAGGAGTAGACAACAGTGTTTGCTTTTGAAATAGGGTTTTGTAGACTTCGGGTTCGCACAGCCCATGACATGACACTAGACATTTGGCTGTAAAATTATGGCCCAGCTGACAGCAACAGTGGGACGACAGCACCCAGACTATTCTGCCCTGCAAGGCCTGATCTAATCACCAGTATCAGCAAGAGGAGTATGAAATTCAGATGTAATCCAGCCTTTATTCATTTTTATAAAGGTATTTTTTTTAACACTGCCTGGTGACAGATTTGTCCTTTTGGGTGTCAACCCAGCGGCTCTAAAAACCCTCTCTGACATGACACTTGAGGCTGGGCAGGAAAGAAGCCCTAGTGCATAGTGGGACAGTTCCGGCCACTGTTGTAATCTGCCTGCCCAGAAGTCCAGGGGGGTCTGAGAAGAGGCTTTGTGAGCCAGACTGCAGGTAAGCCTTAACCTGCTCATTGAGGCGGGTGATCTGGGCCTGCTCACTTGGCTGTAGCTGTTGGGAGCCTGCAGAGAAAAATTCCCGCATCATACTCATTAGGCTTAACTGTCTGCTGCTGGTTGTGGCAGAAGGTGGATTACTCGGCCGGACCTCCTTCTCAGACATGCTGGCAGCAGGCTGGGGCTGGCTGAAAGCTCTGGCCAGGTTACTACATAGCTTCTCCTGCAATGAGACTAATTTCTCTTCCCCCATGTTGGATTGATACTGTGGGTCCAGAAGCATCACCAGCCAGTATTCGTCAGTCTGCCTTATGTTTAGGATACGCCTGTCAGTGCGTAAGCATGTGAGCATACAACTCGCCATCCTGCCCAGCGTGCCTGAGAGGCCACTTCTTTCCATCTCAGCCTCTCTCTGAGAAACTTCTGTGTCCCTGAAAGTCTCATCCTCCACCTGTGTCTCCTCCTCCTCCTCCTGGTCATCAACATCACCCTCATTAAAATCCTCCTCCTCTTCCCCCTCCTCTAACTGAAGCTCCTCATCCTGCTCCACAAGGGAACTTTGGCGTTGGGGCTCATCTACAGTGACAGCATGGCGGCCGGTAGACAAATGACCAGGATTTCCTTCCCCCATTGCCCCATGCTGCATGAGCGTGAGTGTCTTTTCCAGCACAAATATTATTGAAATTACATCGTTCACACAGCAGCTGTCCCGGCTGACCAATTTGGTGGCTTCTTCTAAGGGCAGTGCAGGCATCTGAGACCAGCCTCCACTGCCGGAAATCAAAGCCGCAACTGCTCCCTATACTGGAAGATTCTGGCTGCTGCTGGACAAAATCGTCCACTGCTCTACGCTGCTCTAGGAGTCGCTGCAACATATGAAGAGTGGAATTCCACCGGGTCGCCACGTCACCTATTAAGCGGTGTGGCGGAAGACCGTTTTGACGCTGCAGTTCCAGCAGAGCATGCCGAGATACATATGAATGGCTAAAATGAGTGCAAAGCTTCCGCGACTTTGCCAGCACTGTGCGCAGGCCAGTGAATATTTTTAGAAATCTTTGCACCACTAGATTTAGCACATGTGCAATACAGGGAGCATGCGAGAATTGACCCAGGTTCAGCGTTGCCACTATATTTGTCCCATTGTCACTCACTACCTTGCCCACTTCCAGCTGACGTGGAGTCAGCCAGTGCGCTATTTGCTGCTTCATGTAATGCAGCAAGCGCTGGCCTGTGTGGCTGCTACTGCCAAGACAAACTAAGTCTAACACTGCATGGCAGCGTTTCACCTGACACATGTGATATGCAGGAGCACGGGTAACTCGCTGCCCTGACGCTCCAGAAGGCGGACTGCCCGTGGAGGTGGAAGCGGATAGTTGTTGGGTGCTCTGCTGCAATCCTGGCTGGAAAGCACGTTGAGGTGCCAACAGCAATTGACCGGGTTGCTGGGGTGTTCCTGCCTCGCTGCCACTAAATACATTCAGCCAGTAGGCAGTAAAGGACATGTATTGCCCCTGGCCGTAAGCACTGCTCCAGGTGTCCACCGTGATGTGCACCGTGCTGCGGAGAGACAGCTGCAGGGAGCGTCCAATATTCTCTGCCATGTGGGAGTAAAGGGCGGGGATAGCTTTGTTTGAAAAGTAATGCCGGCTAGGAACCTGCCAGCGTGGCTGAGCGCAAGCCATTAGCTCCCTAAAAGCTGGGCAGTCAACCAGCTGGTACGGCAGAGACTGTACAGCCAGCAACTTTGTCAGGTGACCGTTCAGTTTGCACACTGTCGGATTACTTGTGGCGTAAAACTGCTTCCTGGCCACCCACTCGGCAATGGACAGCTGCCGAATGAGAGGAGGTGGAGACATGCACGCACTAGCCGACGATGAGGTGGATGTACTACTTACACCCCGGGATGCGGGCTGAGCTATGACCCTGAATGCAGCCTGCCTGACAGAAGGGACCCCCAGAGAAGTAACCAGCTCTTTACTATTATTGGGCTGCTCTAAATTGCCGGCATGATGTCGCTTCAAATGGTTCCACAGAGCAGTGGTCCCAACATTTGCGGCTTTCCCACGGCTCAATTTCTGCTTACAGAAATTACACATGGCCATACTGCTATCCCCCGGCAGAGTGGTAAAATACTTCCACACACCCGACGTGCGCCCTCCGCAGCTGGCCAAGCTTCTCGCACGCTTACTTCCTGGTGCTAGCCCCACTATATTTGGGGTCTCGCTAGTTTCCAGGGAAGCACTAGCCCTGGGCCTAACTCGCCTCTGCGCTCTGTTGCTGCCACTACTAGTACCACCCTCCTCCTCTGAGCTCAAATCCTCCTCCGCTTCACAGGTCCTCCGGCCTAACACATCAGATTGCTCATCAGACTCCTCCACAACACATTTTTGCAAATTAGGCTGTTCCCCACCAACTGACAATTCCGGGCAGTCCAAAATCTGACTGCCCTCTAAGAAATCCTCAAGGAGGCTGTCCTCTATAACCGCCGGATTATGAGTTGGGCTTCGGTGGCTTTTTTTTCTAGAAATTGCAGAAGGGACACCACTAGGAGGGAACACTGAAGCCCGAGAGGTGACAGAAAATGACGGAGTTTGCTTGAGTGGAATGGTGGAGCAAGACGAGTCTGACCCCTGGCTACGTATGGACACTGTATCAGCAGATGACAGCAGATCATCCAGCTGAGACTGAGATGTGCGTGCCATCCACTCCACTACCTCATCTGCTTTCTCCTCCACTACAATGTTGCGCCTTGGTGGGTTAGCCTGGTGAAACAACGGCCAAGTATTGGGAATATTACTAGCAGATGCTCCGGCTACAGGTCTTTTGGCACTGCTGTCCGGTGCCACCTTCTCCTTTTTTTTAAAGCTCAAAGTCTGTCTGGAACTGGACCCCTTTTGCTTATCCATGTCAAAGATTTTTTAATTCACTCTGTGGCCCTGCAGCTGGTCTTTGTCCCTGTCTCTCCCTGTCTCTCCCTGTCTCTTTCTCCCTGCCTGATTATTACTAGCCCTGACCTGGCCCTGCACTTGCCCTGCAGTATCCCTGATATATGTATGATAGATTCCCACTACAATTACACCCCAGTTAGAAGAACACAGTGTCTCTGAACTTCACAAATTCACAACAGTGCTTCTTCTCGCCTCAGCAGTCGCAGCAGAAATGAAGCGTCAGTGGCTTACTGAGCCTGAGCCAATCAGAGCAAGCCCAGCCTACTAGGTCAGGTGAGCGCTTTCTTCCCGGGCTTTTGCGCACGATAAACGAACAAACAGTAAAAGATCGCTAATAAATTGAATTTGTACGCAACAGCGTATACAGTAACTAATTCGTACGTAATTGTATATAATTTATAGGACAAACTACGTAGCAAATGCGTACAAAGCCGAAGCGAATCGACTAATATTCGGATTCGCTTCACAGCTGAAAAATCCCAAGATTCGATACGAATCTACGAAGTGGCGAATAGATTCGCTCATCTCTAGTGACAGCCCTGTGTAGCGTGCAAAGTTATTTATTGGCAAACCTACTGGTGTTTATTAGCAGTGCGATAAAACATATTATTCGCTCTGTGCTGAAGTGGGAAAGTGACAGCCCTTTGTAGCGTGTAGTAGTATTTAAAAAAAAGTTTTAGTCGGTGTACAGCGCCAAAGTTATTTATTGGCAAACCTACTGGCGTTTATTAGCAGTGCAAAAAAAGTATTATTCGCTCTGTGCTGAAGTGGGAAAGTGACAGCCCTTTGTAGCATGTAGTAGTAGCCCAAAAAAAGGTTGATTTGGCCTAATGCGCCAAAGTTCTATATTTTAAAACCGACTGGCATTTATTACTGTTGCAAAAAAAAATTATTATTCGCTCTGCGCTGAAGTGAGAAAATTACAGCCCGTTGTAGCGTGTAGTAGTAGCCCAAAAAAAGGTTGATTTGGCCTATAGTGCTAAAGTTCTATATTTTAAAACCTACTGGCATTTATTAGTGTTGCAAAAAAAACTTATTATTTGCTCTGTGCTGAAGTGGGAAAATTACAGCCATTTGTAACGTGTATTAGTAGCCCCCAAAAAGTTTTATTTGGCCCACAGCGCCAAAATTCTATATTTTTTAAACCTACTTGCGTTTATAAGTCTTGTTAAAAATGTATTATTCGCTCTGTGCTGAAGTAGGAAAATTATAGCCATTTGTAGTGAGTATTAGCGGCAAAAAAGTTTTAGTTGGCCTACAGCGTCAGAGAGGCCTGAGCTCCCGGTGTCATCTAGCGGACAGGTCTTGACCAGCAACCCAGTGGTTCTTGAATGGTTGACTCGGTCTTCGACTTCGTCCCAAATGACGTCAGACACCCCCAGCCAAGAATCGGTGGGCTCGTCAGACACAACCCTTAGTTGGCATGGCCCGGGAGCAGGCCCTGTGTGCTCACCTGTACTCAACCTGCCTCTGTCTTTTTCTGTTCCCTCAGCCAGAGAAGTAATGTATGCTGTGGGCTCAGCTCCACTTTACAGCGAGGACGTGCTACTGGAGGACAGTCAGCAGCTACTGGGCAGCCAAAATGTGGAGGAGACATCTGCAGCTTCCTGAGTTAGGCAGGCAAGTAGTGATGAGGAGAGTGGCGTGGGAGCTAGTGTTGCACGCGGTCAGGCTCCTGAACCACAGACAGTTGAGGAGGACAACAGTGACGTGCAGACACTACTTGATGATGATGATGATGTGGCCGATCGCACTTGGGAGCCAATGAATTAGAGCCTTAATCATCATCAGGAGAAGAGGGTGGCAGCTTGCCCCTGAGGCAGCGACGGAGCCAGCAGGTTGCTAGCGTGGCCGGGAGACAGCAGGGTGGCAGCAGTGGGAGGTCGGGAGCCAAACGTGCCCGAGGTAGACCACCCACTTCGCAGGAGCCTACCGGGCCGGAAAGTAGTGGTGCAGGGGTTCAAGAAGGCAGTGGCGGTAGCAGCCAGTCAGTGAGGAGTGTTGGGGGTAAATTCCGTACTCGGCGGTGTGGCAGCTTTTCGTTAAGCCGCCGGGTGAGGTCAACGTAGCTATTTGTAGAATCTGTGGGCAGAAGGTGAAGCGTGGCCAAGGTGCCAATGTTGGCACCACGGCCCTGCGTCAACATATGCAGCGTCACCATAAAGTGGCCTGGGAGAACCGTGGCTGCAGTGCGGTGGGCCAGACTGCAGCAGCAGCCACAGTATCAACCAGTGGCACCCGACAGATTTCAGGCAGTCAAGCTCCACCACCTCAGCCAAAGGGAGCTGTCTGTCCTTCCCATCGTCTGATGCTCCTGCTCCTCCTCCTACTCCTCGTCAGTCATTCCGTCAGCAATCGATCAGCGAAGCCATTGCCAAGAGACAGCAGTATGCGTGTACACATCCAACGGCGTGGTGGACTCTGACCCTTTCAGAGAACTGATGGCTTGTGCCGAGCCGAGGTGGAGAGTTCCAAGCTGTCATTTCTTTGCAAAACAGGCAGTACCAGCCCTGCACAAATATGTAGAACAGAAGGATGGGCCATTCCTTGAGCCTGTCGGTGTCTGCCAAAGTTCACAGCAGCGCCGACGTGTGGAGCTCTAATTACGGTTAGGGACAGTATATATCTTTTACGGACCATTGGGTAAATGTGGCTCCTGCACAGCAAAACCAGCAACTTGTCCAGGCGATGCCGCTTCTTCCTCCACGTTCTCATGCCATCGCTCCTGCGGAAATGTCTGCCTCCTCACCCTCCACCATGTCCTCAGCCTCCACTGCAGGGACAATTCACAGTACCCCACCAGCATACCACATGTGCAGGGCACGGCGGTGTCACGCAGTTCTACACCTCATTTGCCTGGGCAAACAGAGTCACACAGGGGAGGAACTGCTCCGCGTCATTCATCAAGAAATCTAATCCTTGCTTTCCCCGCGACAACTCAAAATCGGAACAATGGTGACCGACAACTCGAAGAACATGGTGTCTGCGCTGCATCAAGAAGGGCTGTGCCATGCGCCATGCATTGCGCACATGTTCAATCTAGTTGTCAAGCGGATCCTAAAGTCTTCTACCCATCTGCAAGACATCCTAAAAATGGCCAGGAAACTTTGCATGCACTTCAGCCATTCCTACACCACCAAGCACTCCCTCCTTGAGCTACAGCGGCAGAACGGCGTCCCTCAACATAGGCTGATATGTGACGTTTCTACCCGTTTGAATTTTACCCTCCATATGTTGGACCGACTGTACGAACAGAGAAAGGCCATAAAAGATTTCTTGATGATCCAAGCGGACAAAGGTACTCCCCTGTGTAACTTCGATGTCAGACAGTTGCAGCTCATGCGTGACACTTCCCATTTGCTCGTGCCCTTTGAGGAGGCCACTTTATTTGTCAGTCGCCAGGACTACGGGATGAACAACGTCATTCCACTCATTCATATCCTGGAAAATATGCTGTTAAATTTGGCTAGTCAGGGGACAGGAGATGTGGCGACTCCATCTCATGGCAACATGAGCCCTGTGGGGGCTGAACTGGAGGAGGAGGAAGAGGACATTAAAGCACAAAGAATGCCTAGAGAAATGGGTAGTTTCTCTACCCAGGAGACAGGAGAGGAGGAGCAGAAGCAGCCTGCAGAGCTACAGCCTGCAGGGCGATGAGGAAGAGGACCCAGACACACCGTGGCACTATGCAGTGGAGATGGAGGCAGGGAGTCCCTACGAGTCAATTGCGCAAATGCCCCGATGCATGCTCACTTGCTTGCGTAGTGACAGCCAATGACTATTGGCTCTCCACCCTATAAGACTCTCGCTACCAGTCCAAAATGCGGGTCTTTTTTAAACCCGCCAAGAGGGAGGACAAACTGCTATAGAGAAATCCTATGTAGTCAGTTGCTTATTAAAGCCTTTTTACCCCACTTGACCCAGACACTGTTAATTGATTGTGAATTAAAAATAAACTTTAATGAGGACACTTAAAATCCTGCTCCGTAAGCTGTATCACATTAAAACTACCATTGTCATCACTCGCAGTCCCTGTTTGATTGTACTGGTGTAACAGTGAGTAAGGGAGTGCTTACTCTCAAATCACTACACCTACCAACTGTTCTCAAAGGTAGTAACACCAGTTGCTTCACTAGTGCTTCATAATGTCAAAGCTTTTCCCGCTTCCCTGACAACTAACTAACATTTGGACTGCATGTGAAAACACCGGACCATTTAAAAACTCTTTCTGCCCCCCGACATGTTTCACCAGTCAAAGCTGGCTTCCTCAGGGGTAATGGGCAGAGTTGGATGTGGACGCTAGCCCACCTCTATTTAAAGTCTATGCTGTTTAATTTATAGCAGCATCAACCTATAGGGACCCAAACCACCCCCACTGGTGTATATTCTCCTCAATGATAGGTACCACATCTAAATTATTCTCTTTGCGTCCACTGGTGAGATCGCTATTTGCTGTTACTCACCCGTGACATGGTGCACCGGGACTCTATGCGCGCTGACTTGTTCTTCCACGGAGCCGTTTCTCGCACACTGCGCATGCGCGCAGACTTAGAGCTGAGCTCCATGATCCAGCTTCTCTGCGCATGTCCTGCGCAGAGGACAATGCGCTCGGGCTTAGTATTTTCTCACTCTTTCTTGCTTAACCATCCTCATTGACACCACTAGTTTATATTATGGGATAATAGTATATTCTCCATTTGATTTTCTGTTAGCTCATAAATTTGTTAAATTCCAAACACTGCTGGTTGACACCACGGCAATCAAAAGGTTAATATTATCCTCTTTGGATTGATGGACTTCTGTACTCCATAAAATTCTTATGTGTCAAAAGTTACATTTGCCAGACCACAGGCCTTCTTCAATGCAAATGTATACCAAAACACCTACCCCAATTTTTGGCAACCTCTATCATCCGCATCTTATTGATGTCTATTACATTATAGGTAAGTATTCACATATAAGACCTTTGATTCTTTGAATGCAAAATCAATCCTATAAGTAAGTGAGAGGGGGTCCTTGATAACGTTATATCCCTATGTTGGCGGTCCAAAGATTATAACTAGTGTCCTGTATGCTCACTACGTAACCATCTAGTGTACAAATAATTACTAAGCACTGTTGTCATAAGAATGAAGCGAAGGTAAAGCCTTCATTCAGGCCTTTCGGACTCAGACTATCCAGCCTGTAAATCCAACGAGTCTCTTCCTGGAGTAGGATTTTGTCTAAATTCCCTTTTCTTGCCCCTATGGTCTTTTTACAAATTCCCCAGAATTTGAGGCATTTCAGGTCACTTCCGTGAAATTGTCTTACATGTCTAGAAATAGACGTATCACTTTCTGTGTTAATGCTGCTCAGATGGTGACTGATTCTACGTCTAAACTCTTGTATCATGTTGCCGACATACGGCTTTTGACATGGACACTGTATTGCATACACTATACCAGTGGTTTGACAATTAATAAACTCCCTTATTTGATATTCTCTACCATCCACAGGGTTGGTGAAAGAGCGAGACTTGCGAATAAGAGGACAAAATGAACATCTTCCGCACGGATATGTTCCCACCAACTTGGAACTCAGCCAGTCGTCTCTGGAGGTAAAAAACTGTGCACCAACCAATCCTTCAAATTTTTTCCTCATTTGTAGGTAACACTGGGATGCGTTGTAATTAGAGATGAGCAAACGTGCTCGTAACGAGCACTGTACCGCTCGGCTCCCCTGTGCTCGCATGGGCGCAGGCAGCCGCTTCCGTCCTCCTCAGGAGGTCGTAAATTTTCACTTTCTCTAAGAAAGTCTTCTTCTTTGGAGAAGTTTCTTCTTGCTCGAATATACTGTCCAACGGGGATGCCTCTTTTCAGAGGTAGGGGATGGTGACTTCCCCAATGTAACAAATAATTCGTAGATGTCGGTTTCCGAAATATATATTTATGGATGCTTCCACCAGAGTCCAGAAACTTAAGTGTATTTTCATGTATTTCTGATGGAAACTTAAAGGGGTTATCCCACGAATAATGTAAAAAATGAAAATCAGACATCATATAGTACATGACAACCTCCTTCTAACAAAGTTAGAACCAGCCCTGTACCTCACATGGATCCAGAGATCTCCACCTTCATTGCTCTGCTAGATTTATATCAAGCCGACAGCTCAAGGGGAGTGTCTTTTCTGCTGCAGCTCAGGAGGTGTGTCTAAGCTTCTCCTATCACAAACCAGGAGGCAGATGAAAGATGAAACTGAGCATGGGCGGCCTTCTCAGTGAGCATGTCAAAGAAATAAGAAATTAAGTGGCACTATAGAGGTACATTTTACTGAATAACTCAGTAGCTATACAGAATTTTTAATTACATGCAATTACAAAAGTATTCAGATCCAGGTGCTGGTTTGAAAAATGTAGAATATTTTTCGTGGGACAACCCCTTTAAGCCCAATGTTGTTGTGATTTAAATGTTAAACAAACTGATGAAAAAGTGCTGTGGTGCCATCCCAGAGTATTAGTACATCATCAATATATCTCCCCCAAAAAAGAAATGTGTGACGTATATTCTTGAAATCGATCAGAAAAAACTAAAGTGTCCTCCCACCACCTTAAGAATAAATTAGCATAATTCGGTGCACACTTACTTCCCATAGCGGTGTCAACTAGCTGTAAATAATAATCACCATTAAACAGAAAATAATTGTGTGTTAAAGAGGAACTCCAGCAAAAACTTTAATTCCATGTTCTGCTAGAAATGTACATGATGTAATCTGTATTGAATGTCATTTTCTTATCAGTAGCTGAATTTTTGAGTTATATCATCCTGAAGTTTCTTATCTGTGTCATGTGACTAGGAATTAGACCCACCAACTCACACAGCACCTTATGTGTGGACAGGAAGTCTAATTTTCTATGCATTCCTATGGGAGCCTCACTTTCGGTTTCATAGGAATGAATAGAGAAGTGACTGGCTTGTTGTCCTGGGTCAGTTGGAGGTCAGGGAGTTGATCACATGACCCAGCTACAATAAAGAGAGAGTGGAAACTCTCAATTTCAGCCTGTGATAAGAAAATGACATTCACTACAGATTATCTCATGCACCTTTCTAACAGGTCAGAGAATAAAGATTTTTGCGGGAGTTCTTCTTTAACAAAAATCTGAGTAGAGTGAGAACAAAATTATTTTGTGCATGAAATTGTGTGCCCTTAGTGAAAAGAAATGTGGATGTGGCCTGAATTCCTAGATCATGTTGAATGCTGGTGTACAGTGCCTCAATGTCGAGACTTGCCAATTTGGTACCCTCTGTGACCTGGACCTCCTGGAGTCTGGTGACCGCATCCTTGGTGTCTTTGATATATGAAGGGAGCGTTGGTACAAACACTGAGATGAATTCATCTACATACTGACTGATGTTTTTTGTAAGACTATTATTGCCAGAAACAATAGGCCTACCAGGAATGGGTCGTCTTTGTTTATGGACCTTCGGGATGGCATACAGCGTTGCTATCGTTGGATGGTCATTGTACAAGAATTTGAACTTATCTTTTGAGATGAGCTGAGACTCTTTGGCTGTGGTAAGTAAATCGTTTAGTTCTTTTAAATAATTAGCAGTGGGATTGGATTTTAATTTTTGGTACGTTACTGTAACGGGGAGCAGGATGCGTCCTCGTCTCCATGACGACACTCACAGGAGAGGGTCCGGCACGCGCACTGATACTGCGCGTCCGGCGTCCTCCCCGCCCCCCTAGTAAACGAGTAGGCGGGGACATCTGAGCGCTGGTCTTGGCAACCAGCGCTCAGAACATTTATTATATACCTGGTTTTGGGTCATGTGGCGCTGGCCACGCCACATGACCAAATTTGGTGCATATTTGAGCGCTGGTCACGTTTGGCCAGCGCTCGGTATGCAAATTAGGTCATGTGACGCTGGCCCCGTCACATGACCCAGTGGAGGGCTATTTAAAGCCACTAGTTGTCCTCCCTAATCGCCTGTGATTAGCGTTACTACTTTGATCAGTGCTTGTGCGACTTAGTGTTTGATTGCTGTTTGACCCTGACCTTGGACTTTGGACTTCGACCTCTCTTTGCTTCACCCCCGGTATTGACGTTATCTCCTGTGTATGACCCGGCTTGCTGACTATTCTAATATTGTGTTTGTTTCGTCTGTGTTTGTCTCTCCAATTGTTCCCTGTTCCTCCCTGTGCACTTATACAGAGCAGGGACCGTCACCGTGGTTGTCCGCGGCCGCCTAGGGCCGACTGAGGCAAGCAGGCAGGGAGAGAACGGGGGGGTATTCAGTACAGGGTGCACCTTCCCTTGTCTCCCCCGTGACAGAATCACAGGCCATACTAAATGGAGCCGTTGCGAGTTCTCACGGATCATATAGGTGACATGGCTCAGATGATCCAGGATCTGGCCGAGAGAATCCAACACCAGGAGCAGCTGCAAACTGCACCCGCAGCCGCTCCCTCCATTATTGAACCCCATATAAGGTTGCCCGATCGGTTTGTGGGTAACCGAAAGACTTTCTGTTCTTTCCAGGAAAGTTGCAAATTATATTTTCGTTTACGCTCACACTCCTCGGGTTCTGAGCAGCAGCGGGTAGGTAGGTTGCTGCAAGGGGATCCGCAGGAGTGGGCTTTCTCATTGCCATCTGACTACCCATGTCTGTTGTCTGTGGAGGCCTTTTTCCAGGCCTTAGGTCTTTTGTATGAAGAACCAGACTGGGCCACTGTAGCAGAAACTCAGCTCAGGAACATTCAGCAGGGAAACCGCCCAGTAGAGGATTACTGTGCAGAGTTCAGGAAGTGGTGTGTCTCCTCTGGGTGGAATGACCCAGCTTTGAGAAGCCAGTTTAGGGTGGGGCTGTCAGACCAACTCAAGGATCTTCTGGTTTGTTATCCTACTCCTGACTCCCTAGAGACGACCATGACTTTAGTTATTAAGCTGGATCGACGGGTGAGAGAAAGACAGAGGGAACGATCAAGTACTCCTCAAGCTGTCGTCCTGCCTGAGTTTCCTCCTCTGAGTCCACCTCCTGCCAAGGTCCCGGAGTCCATGCAGTTAGGAGGTATCCTGAAAAACCAAAGACGTTTAAAGGGAGCCTGCTTCTACTGCGGTGAGGTGAACCACTGGCTCCAGCAGTGTCCAAAACTTCCGCCCTCTAGGAGATCTCCGGTGGGAAGTAAGGTAACCCCAGCAGTGGTAAGGAGAAAGATTTTAGTACCCATCTCCATTGCATATGATCAATTCAGGGGTTCTGGAAAGGCTTTTGTTGACTCTGGTTCTGCTGCTAATTTTATTAATTTTGATTTTGTACAGGCTGTGGGTTTACCGATGGTCCCTTTAAGGGAGGGTATTCAAATTATCGCCCTCGACTCCACTCCCCTAAATAATGGGAGGATCGAGTTCTGTACCCCTAGTGTGACCCTGACGGTTGGGATTTTGCATTCCGAAAAGGGTGTTTTTTGGGTTTTAAAAAATTTACCTGCTGACCTAGTTCTTGGTTTACCTTGGTTGCAGGACCACAATCCTGTAATCAATTGGTCAACAGGTGAATTAGAAAAATGGGGGCTGAATTGTGACAAGTGTTGCAAATCTGTATTGCAGTTGGGAGGTACTACTGAGTCTCTTTTCTTACCTGAGTACATCAACGATTTTTCGGACGTTTTCTCCATGTCCGAGACTGAGTTCCTCCCTCCTCACCGGCAATATGATTGTGCCATCGATATTATTGAGGGGTCCAGATATCCCAAGGGCCGTATCTATAATCTCTATACTCCAGAGCGTCAGTCTATGAGGGATTATCTCAAGGAGAGTCTGGCCAAGGGTCACATCCGGCCTTCTGTTTCTCCCATGGGGGCAGGATTTTTCTTTGTCGGGAAAAAGGATGGAGGGTTGAGGCCCTGTATTGATTACAGGGAACTCAATAAAATTACTGTTAAAAACAGGTACCCGTTGCCCCTTATTCCTGATTTGTTGAATCAGGTTCAGGGTGCTTGTTGGTTTACTAAGCTAGATCTGAAGGGGGCGTACAACCTGATCAGAATCCGGGAGGGTGATGAATGGAAAACTGCCTTTAATACCCCGGAGGGTCATTATGAGTACCTAGTAATGCCCTTCGGGTTAAGTAATGCTTCTGCGGTGTTCCAAAATTTTGTCAATGACATTTTTAGACCATTTATTGGAAAATTTGTAATTGTCTATATTGATGACATCTTGATTTTTTCTACAGACTGGGAGAGTCACGTATCCCACACCAGGCAAGTGCTGGAGGTGTTGCGTGAGAACAAGTTGTTTGTCAAAGGGGAGAAGTGTATCTTTGGTGTTCAGGAAGTGACCTTTTTGGGATACATTCTCACCCCTTTTTCCTTCAAAATGGACCCGGGTAAGGTACAGGCCATTGTAGATTGGGTGCGACCTTCCTCTCTGAAGGCGCTCCAGCGATTTCTGGGTTTTACTAATTTCTATCGAAGATTTATCAAAAATTTTTCTGTTATAGCCAAACCCATTACGGATTTGACCCGCAAGGGAGCTGATTTAGTCAACTGGTCCCCTGCAGCTATTGAAGCTTTTGAAAAGCTAAAGCGGTTTTTTGTTGATGCTCCTGTGCTTATCCAGCCTGATCAAAATAAGCCGTTTGTAGTTGAGGTGGATGCATCTGAAGATGGTGTGGGGGCAGTACTGTCCCAGGGGTCTTCCACCTTAACTAATCTCAAGCCATGCGCCTTCTTCTCCCGCAAGTTCTCTCCTGCCGAGAGAAACTATGACATTGGTAATAGGGAGTTACTAGCAATCAAGTGGGCATTTGAGGAATGGCGTCATTTTTTAGAAGGAGCATTACACCGCATTACGGTCCTCACGGATCATAAGAATTTGATGTTTCTGGAATCTGCTAAGCGATTGAATCCCAGACAGGCGAGGTGGGCTTTGTTCTTTACTCGTTTTGACTTTTGTGTTACCTTCAGACCCGGAAGCAAGAACATTAAGGCTGATGCC
The DNA here is from genome assembly GCA_900303285.1 of Rhinella marina. Lineage (NCBI taxonomy): Eukaryota > Metazoa > Chordata > Amphibia > Anura > Bufonidae > Rhinella > Rhinella marina. The sequence goes on from ONZH01015799.1 coordinate 17,771, forward strand.
TTATCCCGAAGTTTCCAGGCGTATCAGCCTCCTGACGTCCCTCCTGAGCCCATCCTGCCAGCTGACATCATCGTAGCCGCTACCTCATCTGATCTAGCTTCTGAAATCGTGGCAGGACAACATCTTGCTCCCACTGGTACTCCCAATGACAAGTTATTTGTGCCAGCTCATTTGTGGTTGCGACTGCTGGGTGAGTTCCATAGCTCTGTTTTATGTGGACATCCTGGTATCAATGCCACCAAGGAGTTGGTCTCTAGGCAGTATTGGTGGTCGTCAATCTCCAGAGATGTTCAGGCTTTTGTAACTGCGTGCAATACTTGTGCCAGGTCCAAGAATCCCAAGACTCGGCCTATGGGTGAGTTGCGTCCATTACCCATACCTGGTAGACCTTGGTCACATCTGTCCATGGACTTCATCACGGATTTGCCATGCTCTGAGGGTAAAACCGTGATTCTTGTAGTAGTGGACAGATTCAGCAAGATGTGTCACTTTATTCCTTTGTGTAAATTACCCTCTGCAAAGGTTTTGGCTTCCGTATTTATGGACCACATAGTTAAACTACACGGTGTTCCTGAGAATATTGTTTCTGACAGGGGGGTGCAGTTTGTGTCTAAATTCTGGAGGGCCTTCTGTAAGAAGATTGATATTTCCTTATCCTTTTCGTCAGCCTTTCATCCAGAGACCAATGGTCAGACTGAACGTCTTAATCAGTCCGTTGAGCAATATCTCAGATGTTATGTTGCTGATAACCAGCATGTGTGGGCCAGATTCCTGTCTCTGGCCGAGTTCGCGATTAATAACCGTGTGAATTCGTCTTCTGGGGTATCGCCGTTTTTCTGCAACATGGGGTTTCATCCGCGCTTTGGCTCCTTTTCTCCAGCTGTTTCGGCGGTCCCAGAGGCCAATGCTCTCTCTCAGGAACTGTGCACAGTTTGGGCACAGGTTCAGTCGAACCTGGAAAGAGCCCAAAGGATTCAAAAAACTAAGGCCGATAAGAAACGTTCTAAGGGTGTGAATTTCAAGGTGGGGGACATGGTATGGTTGTCAACTAAAAATCTACGTATGAAAGTACCATCCTATAAGTTTGCGCCTCGCTTCATTGGTCCATACAGGATCACCAAGGTGATCAATCCGGTGTCGTTTGAATTGTGTTTACCTGACTCCCTTCGTGTTCACAATGTTTTTCATATGTCTTTGCTCAAGCATTATGTTGCTCCCGCTGGTCCAGAGGAACTGCCCCCGCCTCCGGTCGAGGTGGAGGGACAAGTGGAGCACGAGATTCATAGAATCATTGACGTTAGGAAAGTCCGGAATTCCTTCCAGTACCTTGTACACTGGAGGGGATTCGGGCCTGAGGACAGATCTTGGGTACTGCTGAGCAGGATGCATGCAGACGCACTTGTTAGGAGTTTTCATCGACAGCATCCTGAAAAGCCGGTTCCTCCAGCTAAGGGTCCGGTGGCCCCTCGTGAAGGGGGGGTACTGTAACGGGGAGCGGTGAAGGGGGGGGGTACTGATACTGCGCGTCCGGCGTCCTCCCCGCCCCCCTAGTAAACGAGTAGGCGGGGACATCTGAGCGCTGGTCTTGGCAACCAGCGCTCAGAACATTTATTATATACCTGGTTTTGGGTCATGTGGCGCTGGCCACGCCACATGACCAAATTTGGTGCATATTTGAGCGCTGGTCACGTTTGGCCAGCGCTCGGTATGCAAATTAGGTCATGTGACGCTGGCCCCGTCACATGACCCAGTGGAGGGCTATTTAAAGCCACTAGTTGTCCTCCCTAATCGCCTGTGATTAGCGTTACTACTTTGATCAGTGCTTGTGCGACTTAGTGTTTGATTGCTGTTTGACCCTGACCTTGGACTTTGGACTTCGACCTCTCTTTGCTTCACCCCCGGTATTGACGTTATCTCCTGTGTATGACCCGGCTTGCTGACTATTCTAATATTGTGTTTGTTTCGTCTGTGTTTGTCTCTCCAATTGTTCCCTGTTCCTCCCTGTGCACTTATACAGAGCAGGGACCGTCACCGTGGTTGTCCGCGGCCGCCTAGGGCCGACTTAGGCAAGCAGGCAGGGAGAGAACGGGGGGGTATTCAGTACAGGGCGCACCTTCCCTTGTCTCCCCCGTGACAGTTACAGTATCCTTTAACAGGTTCATCACCATGTTTTCATACGAAGATCGATTCATTAGTACAAGATTGCCAGCCTTATCTGAGGGTTTTATTATTAAATATTTCTTCTGTATTAGCTCTTGGAGTATTTCCGCTTCATCTACTTCTAGATTTCCAGGTGTGGATCCTCCTGTTCTACGTATGGTTTTAAGATCCTGTGTCACCAGGTCCACAAAAGTTTCGATATTACCATATTGAGAGAATGGTGGAGTGAACTTTGATTTTGGTTTCAGTGAAGACAAAGGAGGTTCCACTATATCCCTTGCCAAAGGATTCTGGTCATCTAAAGACTCCAATATTGCTACAGTGGTTTTCTCTTTTAACTGTAATGTACCGAAATCTCTCTCTTTCTGCTTGTGTACCTTATGAAGTGCCAATTTCCGTGCAAAAAGATTCACATCTTTCAACCAATCAAAACAATTGAATTGTGGTGTCGGGGAAAATGAAAGCCCCTTTTGTAACAGCTGTTAATGTTTATCTTCAAGCACTGTATCTGATAGGTTAATAATTCTATCTCTCTGGACTCTAGTGGACACATCCATAAATATATATTTTGGAAACCGACATGTATGAATAATTTGTTACATTGGGGAAGTCACCATCCCCTACCTCTGAAAAGAGGCATCCCCATCGGACAGTATATTCGAGGAACTGCTCCAAAGAAGAAGACTTTCTTAGAGAAAGTGAAAATTTACAACGGAGGTTTGGGGAAAGGGGATACCTCAAAAAAGTGTTACATAGAACTTTTAGGAGAGCTCAGTCCACAAATCGTTCAGAACTATTAAGGGAGAAAACAAAAGAGCCGGAAAAACATAACATTAGATGTATCGGTACGTATGATGTACATCATCAGAGAGTCTACCAGGTGTTAAACAAACACTGGCTCATATCACGCACAGACAATGACCTTTGGGATGTCATTACAACGCATCCTAGTTGGTGGGAACATACCCATGCGGAATATGTTCATTTTGTCCCCTTATTCACAAGTCTCGCTCTTTCACCAACCCTGTGGATGGTAGAGAATATCAGATAAAGGAGTTTATTTTATTTTATTTTTTTTTGGGGGGGGGGTAAAATTTTTATTTTCACAAATAAAAATTACAGAGTCAAGTCAAGTCAATCATTATTAACAATAAATCATTAACAATAAAGTCAGTCGTATATGGTACGCTTATTATAGTCCAGCCATATCTAGGAAGTAGATAAAATATTGGTAAACTAGTTTCAATAGACACCGGCTCCTGAGTTGGAGATTCTAGGGCTGCAGCACTCCGGGCACAAGGAAACTCAAGCCAATCATCCCAGAGTTAGATTCGAGTGGTGTTATCATATCATATGTATCAGTATACACTGTTCAGTTGTGAGTAAGAGGAAAAGTGGAAAAATTGTCAAGGCATGTTCTCCTCCCTTGTATGAAAAGAGATTAATGGGGTGTTTGTTTTCAAAATTATGTCCATTTCTCCCAAAGGTTGAGGAACTTATGGTGCGTTTTCATTTCCCAAGAAGAAAGTTCCTCAAATCTGTGTATCTGTTCGAGCTTTAAAAGCCAATGTTCAATTGACGGTGTTTCAGTGGATAGACAATGTTTGGGTATCAGGAAGCGAGCTGCTATGATCAGTAGTTTAAAGAGCTTAATGTCAGTACAATGTATTTTAGGCTGAGCAAGGTATAAACTCAGGAGGGCTATCTCTGGAGACACCTGATAATTTGTTCCACATATTTTGTTTGCTAATTTAAAGATTTCAGTCCACCATTGTTGTATCAAAGGGCATGACCACCATATGTGGAGGAAGGAGCCTCTTTCTTGGAGGCATCTCCAGCATGTGTCAGAGGCAGAAGCAGTATATAATGAGGTGATGTCCGGAGTTTTATACCATCTCGTCAGGACTTTGTACCCATTCTCTTGTATCCTAACACATCTAGATAAAGTATGTGTAGACAAGAAGATAGAGTCGGTCTCTGATTGAAGGAGCGGTTCAGGTCCTTCTCCCACACTCTAATGAAAGCAGGAATCGTGTTGGGATATGGAAGGCATAACTTATTATATAGCTGGGAAATTAGCTTAGAGGGAGGCTTGGGGTCGCTCAATAGACTCTCTATCCACGTTAATGGGCGCAATAGTTCTTGCAGGGCAATGTGTTTGGAGACATATGATGATAAAAAAGTAAGGGCGTTTAAATGTGGTTTATTGATGTCTAAAAGGGCAGTCAAAGCGTCCTTATCAAGAAAATTGGAATCTTGGAACAAATCTCTAATTGGTATAGTTGAATGTCTTAGGTTTGTGGGAAGTCCATCTGACATCACAGAGTTGTAATAAGGGAAAAGGAAGTGGGAAAGCAAGCTTTGTAGTTTGGAACCATTTCCAGACGAGAAGAGTTGCTTTTATAAGGAGAGTGGAGTATTTGGAGAGGAGAGGGGAAGAGTTACCACTCAACAACAGTGAATGGGCAGGTATGTCTATAAGTGAAGATTCAATGTTGACCCACGATTTATGTTTGGGAGCTCTTATCCAATCCACAACTCTGGAAAGTAGTATTGCCCTCCCATAAAATTCGGGGTCTGGAAGTGCAATACCTCCCAAAGTTTTAGGCCTAGAGAGAAGCTTATATGAGAGATGTGCTTTCTTTTTTGTCCAAATGAATGACCTAAACAGAGATCTTAGTGAATTATAATACGTGGAAGGGATAGGGATGGGAAGGACTTGTAGCATATAGGTGAGCTTGGGGAGGATTAAAGAAGTTAGGACATTTTTCCTTCCAAACCAAGAGAGAAATGGAGGATCAAGATGTTTCATAGTTTCTGTTATGTTGTTTAGCAACGGGACATAATTCAATTGGAAGAGTTTGGAGGGATCATTGCTTATTTTAATGCCCAAATAGGTCAGAGTGGGGGATGACCAATTAAAAGGTGAGTTTTGCTGTAGGCGTGTTTTATGAAGTGAGGAGAGTCCTGTGGAAATTATCAGCGATTTATTATGGTTAATTTTAAAGTTCGAACAATTGCCATATGTCTCCAAATGTTGGTAGATTTTTGGGAGGGCTCTGTCTGGGTTGCTAATTATGACTAATAAGTCATCTGCAAAAGCAGCTGTTTTATGTTCTTGGTTGCCCAAGATGATTCCTTTTATATCTTCATCCATTCTAATCGTCTCTAGAAGGGGTTCCAAAGTTAAGACAAATAAAAGGGGAGATAGAGGGCATCCTTGGCGGGTACCATTTTTAATTAAAAAGGGTCTAGGAATGACATCATTAACCGTGATTGAGGCTGAGGCATTCGAGTACATTGCTCTGATTATATGGAGGAATTGCTGAGGGAAGAGTAGCTTAGTTAAGACCTGCTCCATAAAAGACCATTTTATTCTATCAAAGGCCTTCTCAGCATCTGTGCTGAGAAGGACTAGAGGGACAGATTTCCGAGAAGCATGATAGAGAATATTCAGAACTCTAGCTGTATTATCCATCCCTTCTCTCCCCCTTAACAAACCCTGTTTGATCTCGATGTATTAAGTCAGGGAGAATGTCAGCTAGCCTAGTAGCTACTATCTTAGCTAAGAGTTTAAGGTCGACATTGAGGAGTGATATGGGCCTATAGTTAGCACATAGCGAATGGTCTTTGCCTTCCTTTGGAATAAGGGTAATGTGTGCTTTCGTCAGATCCTTCGATGGTGTGTGGTGTGTTATTTAAAGTGTCATTAAACATGGATAGTAAATGTGGGAGTAATATATGCTGAAAGGTTGAGTAGTAAAAGATTGGTAGGCCATCGGGGCCTGGGCTTTTCCCAGGAGGAGATTGCTTAATAGCCTTGGAGATTTCCTCAGCAGTGAATGGTTTAATCAAGTATTGTTTCTGCAAATCAGTGAGGGTGGGTAGTTTGAGTTTGTCTAGAAATGTGAGGGAAGTCGATTGGTCTTGTGTGCTCTGCTCCATTTCCAAATTATATAAGGATTCATATAAGTCTCTAAATTGTGACGCAATTTTAATGGGGTCAGAGATTGGAGTGCCCACTGGACTCTTCAGTTGAAGAACTTAGTTGTTCGCCCTTCTTTTTTTTATACTGGACATGACAAACTTAGAGGCTTTATTGCCTTGGGCAAATATCTTGTGTTGTGAATGCAACACATATTTAGCAGTAATGCTATTCAATATATTTTTAAGCTCTTCTCTAAGTCTCGTTAGTTTGGTGAGATGAGATGCTAACAGAGATCGTTTATGTGTAGCCTCCATTTTTTTAATTTGATTGTGAAGTGAGTCTATTTGTTTGGTCCTTTCTTTTTTAATGTGCGCCCCTATGCTTTTACAGTGGCCTCGTAAATAAGGTTTGTGTGCATCCCACACAGTGTGGGGGGATATTTCTGGGCTTTTATTTAAGGAGAAATATTCTTCTAATAATTTGATCAGCTGATTTTTAGTATCTACATTGTGCAATAAATATTCATTTAGCCTCCAATTTATAAATGGATTGTGGGATAAATAAATAGGGGAATGGTCTGAAAGGAGAATTGAACCTATCTCCGCCCCAGAACACAGCTGGAGATGCTCCTTTGAGATAAAGAGGTAGTCTAAACGGTGGTATGAACCATGTACAGGAGAGAAATAGGTGAAATCTTTCACATTTGGATTAAAGGTTCGCCAGGCATCAATCAGATTAGCCCGCCAAAAGTGTTTAGAGAGTGAGCCTAATGCTTTCTGAGAGTGTGTATTCTTCTGAGAGGAGGAGTCCAGTAGACGGTGTACAGCCAAGTTTAGTCTCCACCAAATATGGTAATACCTTCTTGAAAGGGGATTATCTTGATGATAATGGTATGAAGCCAAGAGGTTTGTTTATAGTTGGGAGCATACACATTTATGAAGGTATAGCATTGTGCGCCAATGGTACCCTTCAGCATAAGAAATCTCCCTTCAGTGTCTAGGATTTGGACCAATAATTTAAAGGGGAGGTTCTTCTGAAACTCAATACTGACTCCTCTCGAGTTAGAAGTATGAGTGCCACAATGAAACCATTGTGAGTAGTAGGAGTAGGAAAGATTAGGAAAGCGGTTTAATTTAAAATGTGTTTCCTGAAGGAAAACCACATTGGTTCTGTTTCTCCTCAGTACACCAAAAATCTGACGTCGTTTAGAAGGTGAGTTGAAGCCTCTGACATTATAGGAGACTATCCATATGTCAGTCATGGTGAAACAGAAGAGAAACAGGTAGTTCTAAGATATATAGAGGACTAAATATTTGTGTGGAAAGTAGTGGAGCATACTCATCCTCCTGACCAGGATGTCTATAGGAGTTAGCCCGATAATCCATGTACCCGAGGCACTGCAGCATTGTCACACACGACCTTAATAACAAAAAAATTATAAAACAGAACTTATTAGAACAAATCAACTGAACATATGTGCGAGAAAAAACGTAACACAAATGCATATCTGAATGTGGCATTGTGTTATGAAATGTGTAGGGGGGATAAGTTGGTCAATGACCATTTACGTCTACTGGTCTACCGGTCAGAAGGCTGTTAGGGGGGGTCTCCCCTGGAGGATCTACCTGGGGATAAGATGTCTGTCTAGGAGGGATCCCTGACTATTGGGGTCTACCATGACAATTCCTATGCATGGAAGTCTGCCATTTTAAAGTGGGCGGGGAAAGTGGGAAATGGGTAAGGTATATATGAATGGACGACTCTCTGTAGTTGTCAAGTGTCACTAGTAAAGTATCGGCACATCTAGTGGTCAAAGTTAGGTACATGGAAACATGGAAAAAGGGAGAAAGGGAGTAGAATGGAAGTAGAATGGAAGTGGTAGGATGGGATGGGGCATAGGGGGGAGGGAGGGAAGGAGAGGTAAAGTGCGAACCTAGATAGGGATTATTATTAGAGATGAGCGAGCATGCTCGTCCGAGCTTGGTGCTCGTTCGAGCATTAGGGTACTCGTAAGTGCTCGCTGCTCGGACGAGTATCTCGCCATGCTCGAGGGAATGGCAACTTCCGCATCGTGCTTTTTTGGCGCCTAAAAACACAGCCAATCACAAGCCAGGAGACTCTGCGTACCACCCAGCATCACGTGGGGCCCTTACATGTCGATAGCAGGGGTTGGCTGGCCTGATCAGGTGACCCTGGAATATACTAGTGACTGGCCACGGTGCTAGGCTCAGATGCCGTCTGGATGTCGTTAGGGATAGAGCTGCTGCCTTTCAGGGACAGTGTTAGGGCCTGCATTTAGTTGTCTGTTAGGCAGGGATCACCCACAAAGAACCCAACAGCCCTTCTAAGGGCTAGAAGACATTTTTTTTTGTCACTTGGCTGGCTGGCACTAGTAGTGCAGCTGTCGCCATGTATAACCCCCTTTTATTTTTTTAAGTTATATCTCAGTGATACAAATCCATTGCACACAGCAGTGTCGAACCATTCTGTGTGTCACAGTTCAGCACACTCACTCCTATCCGTATTTTCTGTCCAGGTGACACTTTCTGTACGTCACTTAATACAACCAAGTCTTTTGCTGCCTGTCACGTATATAGCTTGATCCCAAAAATCTCTGTGCGAAATTTGTCTGGGTCGCAGTCTAAATAGCTACCGTCAGTAGGGTGTCAGATAGCTCTACGATAGTTTCTGCACATCACGTTCCCAAAAAAAAAAACAAAATAAATTTTTTTTAAAACATATAGAAAAAAAATTTTTTGTTGTTTTAGCT